>JAODAL010058172.1:0-22243 GCA_025379985.1 Phyllomedusa bahiana
GACATGCCCCAGCCAAGAGTTTGGGGGGAACGTCAGACACAACCCTTAGTTGGCATGGCCCGGGAGCGGGTCAGCGGCGCTCACCTGTCCTCAACCCACCTCTGTCCGGTTCCCTCAGCCAGAGATCTACTATGTGGTCTGGGCTCAGGGCCACTAAATAGCGAGGATGAACAATTTGAGGAGGGCAGTCAGCAGCTACTTGGCAGTGAAGAAATGGGGCCAATATCCCCTGCTTCTTGCAGTAGGGAGCAAAGTATAGATGTGTATAGTGGCATGGGAGGTCATGTTGGGAGGTGTCAGCCTCTGCATACCAAGACCGGTGATGAGGACAGCAGTGACGATGAAACACAAATAGATGATGATGAAGCCGACCGCACTTGGGAACCGGGTGAGGCAAGGGCTTCATCATCGTCAGGAGAAGAGTGCGTCAGCTTTTGCGTCAGGCAGCGGCGCAGCCAGCAAGTGGGTTGTGTGGCCGTGAGTCAGCAGGATAGCAGCAGTGTGAGGTCGATAGCCAAGCGGCCACGGGGTAAAAAACCCGCTTCGCAGGTCCAAGAAAGTAGCGGCACAGGGGCTCAGCAATGCAGCGGCGGTAGTAGTCACTCAGTGCGGAGTGTTTGGCGGTAAAATCAGATACTCGGGCGGTGTGGCAGTTCTTTGCTAAGACACCGAGGAGCCGAATATGGGTTTATATGTAGAATCTGTAAGCAGAAAGTGAAGCGTGGCCAGGGAGCTAACGTTGGCACCACGGCCCTGCGTCAACACATGCAGCGTCACCATCCGGTGGCCTGGGAGAACCATGGCTCAGGTGTGGTGGTCCATTCTGCCGCCGCAGCAACAGCAGCAGCAGTGCCTAGTGGCACGCATGCCATTGCAGCCAGTCAAGGCTCCACCACCTCTGCAGAAGGGAGCTGTTTCTCTTTGCCATCATCTCCTGGTCCAGATGCTCCTGCTCCTCGCTACTCATGGCGCCAGCAGTCGTTCAGCGAGGCGATTTCAAAGAGACAACAGTATGCGTCCAACCATCCTAAGGTGCAGAAGCTGACCGTGCTCCTGTCCAAGTTGTTGGTACTGCAGTCCCTCCCTTTCCAAATGGTGGACTCTGCACCGTTCAGAGAACTTATGGCTTGTGCCGAGCCGAGATGGAGAGTTCCAAGCCGTAATTTCTTTTCCAAAAAGGTAGTACCAGCACTTCATAAATATGTAGAACAGAAGGTGGGCCAGTCCTTGAGCTTATCTTTTTGTTCCAAGGTGCACGGCAGCGCGGACGTCTGGAGCTGTAACTACGGTCAGGGCCAGTACATGTCCTTTACGGCCCACTGGGTGAATGTGCTTCCTGCCCTGGCACACCAACAAATTGGAGAGGAGACGCCGCTTTCTCCTCCATGTTGTCAAACTGCAGCTCCTGCGCCAATGTCCGCCTCCTCCTCCTCCACCACCACCACCATCTCAGCCTCCACAAGTACCTCTCCATCATACCACATGTGTAGGGCACAGCGGTGTCACGCAGTTCTACACCTGGCTTGCCTCAGCGAACGAAGTCACACAGGGGAGGAACTGTTCCGCGTCATGCAGCAAGAAATCGAGGTGTGGCTTTCTCCCCGCCAACTGAAAATCGGAACCATGGTGACGGACAATGGGAGGAACATGGTGTCCGCGCTGCACTGAGGAGGGATGGTTCATGGCGCACGTGAACACCCTCCTCGAGTTGCAGCGGCAGTACGGCCAACCCCCAACACACGGTACTCCTCTGTGTAACTTTGATGTCAGCCAGTGGCAGCTCATGCGTGACACCTGCCGTTTGTTGATGCCATTCGAGGAGGCCACGTTATTTTTCAGTCGCCAGGACTACAGGATGAATAACGTCCATCCACTGCTTCATGTCCTGGAACAGATGCTGAAAAATCTGTCTGGGCAGGGGACTGGAGACGTGGCAACTACATCTCGCGGCCACATGAGTCTGGGGTGTACTGAAATGGAGGAGGAGGGGAGGACATTGGAGCAGAAGATGACCCGCAAGCACCGTGGCAGTATACAGTGGAGATGGAGGCAGGGAGCCCCTCGAGTCACTTGTGCAGATGGCCCGCAGCATGCTGATTTGCCTGGCTAATGACAGCCGAATAGTCAGCATCCGGCACAGGGATGACTTCTGGCTCTCCACCCGAGTGGACCCTCGCTACCGGTCCAAAACGGGAGCCTTTTCACAGCTATTGAGAGGGAGAACAAACTCAAATACTATGGAGAAATCCTCCGTAGTCAGTTGGCCGCTGCCTATGTGCGGCATCGTCCCTCCTCTGACAGGTCTGACCGGGGGGTTCTTCAGCGCTCATGTACTACTGCCGTGGCTGCTTTGGGAAGGTGGGGGGTAGGAGCAGTACCAGCTCCATCAGCAGTAACCTAAGTCTGGAGTCACTGATGAGCAGCTTCCTTCACCCGCCTAGTGAGGAGGGCAGTCGCCAGCAGCAGCAGCAGCAGGACCTGGAGCAGACCCTGAGCCAACAGGTGGTGGCCTACTTGGACAGCACTCTGCCACCCCAGTTAGAAGATTCGCTAGACAACTGGGCAGCCAAACTGGATGTGTGGCCGCAACTTGCCGAGTTTGCAGTGGAGAAGCTGTCCTGCCCGGCCAGAAGTGTGGCATCAGAGCGGGTGTTCAGTGCAGCGGGGGCCATCGTTACCCCAAGGAGAACCCGCTTGTCCACAGGAAATGTGGAACGACTGACCTTTGTCAAGATGAATCAGGTGTGGATCGGCCAGGATTTCCACACACCAATGCCTTAGGCGTCAGACTACATCAGCCATGATGCCTCACCCAAACTGTGAGACATGAGTCTGGGTTCAAACTACCTGCCTTAGCCACTATTCTGATGCCGCCACCAGCCTGACGCCACACATCTGCTGACAGTTTCTCCATCTGCCACCAGCAATCCTTACCAGGGACTGGTATTGCCACCAACCTCCACACTCTGTCATTGTGCCACTCTATGACCTCATGCTGCTGCTGCTGTTGCTGGTGCCTTGACATCCACACTGTGTCATTGTGCCACTCTCTGACCTCATACTACTGCTGCTGTTGCTCCTGCCGCCGTCACCTACACTCTCTGTCAATGTGTCACTCTGTGGCCTACTCCTGTTTTTGCCACTTCCAGAATGTCATTGTGCCACTGTCTGACCTCATGCTGCTGCTGTGGCTGCTGCCGTGCCCTCCACACTGTGTCATTGTGCCACTCTGTGGCCTACTCCTGTTTTTGCCACCTCCAGAATGTCATTGTGCCACTGTCTGACCTCATGCTGCTGCTGTGGCTGCTTCCGTGACCTACACTCTCTGTCATTGTCCCACTCTGTGGCCTACTACTGTTTTTGCCACCTCCAGAATGTTATTGTGCCACTGTCTGACCTCATGCTGCTGCCACCGTCACCTCCACTCTCTGTCATTGTGCCACTCTGTGGCCTACTACTGTTTTGCCACCTCCAGAATGTCATTGTGCCACTGTCTGACCTCATACTGCTGCTGTGGCTGCCGCCGTCACCTCCACACTCTGTCACTAATGTTGCCACCTGAGCTCCCAGCTTGTTTTTTTCCAGCTTTCGCTGCCATGACTTTATCAGGCTACATTCCCGCTTCAGTTTTTTGGTCAGTTTTGCCCTCTTAAGTGCCCAGGGAATTTTATAGTGAAGCGATTCTAAGAGCGGCGGCAGTCATGTGCGTGTCATACTAAAATACAACATTGTATGAAGACCAAACCAAGCTCCCTCTGCATATTTAAGCATGGCACAACGTTCTCCAGCACCCTGCAGGCTCTGTGCAGCCTGGAAATAGCTGTTTTTTAAAGTGATTCGTCCCGAAGTAATTCGGACCGAATTTAATTTTGTCGGGAAATTTGCGAAGTGACCGAATCGAATTTTTGAGAAATTCGCCCATCTCTAGTTGTAGTATCTCCTCCATGCACCTCCACCATATGTCTCACTACCGGCGTATTCCGTCGGTGCTCAATATCTCCAATATGTTCCAGGAGTCTCCATCTAAGTTCTCCAGACATTTTTCCCACATATGTTAGCGTGCATGAACACGTCCAATGGTAGATCCCCCCCTTTGAGTTACACTTTGCAATGGATGTCAGTTTAAATAATTTACCATTGCGATCAACAAAGCCTTTATTTGCCTTCACGTATTTACAGGCCTTACAGCCACCGCATTTATATATACCAACAACTGGTACATTCAGCCATGTTCTTTTTGGCTGAGGTGGAACAAAGTGGCTGTGAACCAACCTATCCCTCCGATTTTTTTCCCCTTCTATATGTTATAACAGGATAGGGATCAATCTGATCGGCAATAATTGGGTCTTGTATAAGAATCGGCCAAAAAGTTTTGAAGATATTCCTTACCTCCGCAGAGGCCACGTCATATGTACCAACATTTCTTAATTTGTTAGACATTTCCCTTGTTTTAACCTTCAACAAGGTATTCCGATCCGTCTCTAGGGCTTGTTGATAGGCTTCCCTCAGGACAGATCTATGATAACTTCTATCCTCAAACCTTCTAGTCAAGGCATCTGCCTCCTTTTTGAAAGATTGAAGGGTGGATCCATGTATATTGACCTATCAGAATCCCCTTTCTCAGAGGATAAGGATGTGCACTATTCCTGCCGTTGATAATCTAAATGCTGTAGTTTCAATCCTCCCATTAGGACCCCGGCTAATCCTCACATCCAAAAAACACAAATTATCCGCATTGATCTCATAAGTGAACCTAAATGTTAATCCAATTGGACTTAGGTTCACTTATGAGCAGTGCCGGACTGGGAATAAAAATCAGCCCTGGCACTAAACCCCCACCAGCCCACATACAATATCCGCTTAAAAAATGTCCCTTGTTCTCGCACCTCGCCCCTTTCTAAAATAAACTACACTATAAAGGTGCTTTCACACGGAGAGTTTTTGGTGTGTTTTTTATGTGTTTTTGATGCGTTTTTGTGCAGAAAGGCAGAGCAGTTAATGCTGTACATTTCTGCACAAAAAAAAAACGCATCAAAAAATGCACCAAAACCGCTCCGTGTGAGAGCTCCCTACATACAAGCAAGAAAGTAAAAGAGAAACCCCTCGTCACAGAGTCAGGTGTGCGCTTGCTTTACAATCAGGGACAAGCCCACACTGACACTATACAAGCACCAACATAACCTACAACCCCACCAATCACATCCCCAGTAGTCAGGTCACCATCACATGAATACAGCACTGATATAAGTAAAATGACTCCTGACAGCAGGGACTCACAGGAGACGTCATTTCTGATGGGAGTTGTTCTCTTCTCCTTTTCTTCTCCTTCTGGCCCAAACCTCCATGATGCCTTCCCTTGTTGTTCCCTTCCATTTCTTTCTCTGTCCGGTACAGCATGCAATGTCCTCTTCTAGTGGTCACTACTTGTCCCTGTAGAATTTACCAAAAATACATCTTAGGCTCCTCTATCTTCCAGCACTTTCCTATCAATTCCCCATACAGGGTATGTTAGACCCTAAAAATTAGAAATTAAAAAATGTCAGAGAAGTGGCATGTAAATAGGTAGACCCCCATTAGGCAGGCAGGGCCAATATGTAGGTAGGCAGGGCCAGTATGTAGGTAGGCAGGGCCAGTATGCAGGCAGGCAGGGTCAGTATGTAGGTAGGCAGGGACAGTATACAGGCAGGCAGGGACAGCATGCAGGCAGGCAGGGACAGTATACAGGCAGGCAGGCAGGGTCACTTATAGGCAGACAGGGACAGTATATAGGCAGGCAGGGACAGTATATAGGCAGACAGAGCCAGTATATAGGTAGGCAGGGGCGGTATATGGGCAGGCAGGGCCAGTATATAGGTAGGCAGGGCAGTATGTAGGCAGGGAAGTGTATAGGCAGCCAGGGCAGTGTATAGGTAGGCAGGGCTATTATAGGCAGCCAGGGCAGTATAGTAGGCAGGGCTATTATAGGTAGCCAGGGCAGGGTATAGGTAGCCAGGGCAGGGTATAGGTAGGCAGGGCTATTATAGGCAGCCAGGGCAGGGTATAGGCAGCCAGGGCAGGGTATAGGCAGCCAGGGCAGGGTATAGGCAGCCAGTGCAGGGTATAGGTAGCCAGGGCAGGGTATAGGCAGCCAGGGCAGGGTATAGGCAGCCAGGGCAGGGTATAGGCAGCCAGGACAGGGTATAGGCAGCCAGGGCAGGGTATAGGTAGCCAGGGCAGGGCATCATATAGCCAGGCAGGGTATAGGTAGCCAGGGCAGGGTATAGGTAGCCAGGGCAAGGCATCATATAGCCAGGCAAGGTATAGGTAGCCAGGGCAGGGTATAGGTAGCCAGGACAGGGCATCATATAGCCAGGCAGGGTATAGGTAGCCAGGGCAGGGTAAAGGTAGCCAGGGCAGGGTAAAGGTAGCCATGGCAGGGCATCATATAGCCAGGGCAGGGTATAGGTAGCCAGGGCAGGGCATCATATAGCCAGGGCAGGGCATCATATAGCCAGGCAGGGTATAGGTAGCCAGGGCAGGGCATCATATAGCCAGGGCAGGGTATAGGTAGCCAGGGCAGGGCATCATATAGCCAGGGCAGGGTATAGGTAGCCAGGGCAGGGCATCATATTGCCAGGGCAGGGCATCATATAGCCAGGCAGGGTATAGGTAGCCAGGCAGGGCATCATATAGCCAGGGCAGGGTATAGGTAGCCAGGGCAGCTCATCATATAGCCAGGGCAGGTCTATTATTGGCAGCCAGGGACAGTAAGTATTTTAAAAAAAAATAAAAAAATTAATACTCACCCGCTGTCCCCTCCTCTTCACCTGCTCCGGAGCGGCCACTCTCACCCGAGTGAGGGCCGCGGTGCGGAAGCGCGATGACGTCATCACATCGCACGCCTGCCCCGCGGCCTCCTGGGAGCTGAACAGACAGGATCAGTAGATCCCAGCTGTTCAGCCTCGGCCGCTGCTTGCACCTCGCGGCGCAGGCGGCGGCCGTGATGGCTGCATGGCTTGGTCGGTGACCCGGCCGTGCAGCCATGTGGCGAGGGGGGCCTGTCGGCCCCATGCCACAGGGGTCCGGTTGCTGATGCGACCATTGCGGCGCCTGTAGCACGCCTCAGTCCGGCGCCGGGACTCGGGGCCCACCAGGGGGGAACACCGTCCTCCTCGACGGGCGATCCGAGCCGGCCCTGCGGCCTGGACCCCAGTGGCACGCCGGGCAAATGCCCGGTTTGCCCTATGGGCAGTCCGAGCCTGCTTATGAGATCTATGGCTTGCTTGTTTGGTAGTATATATAGTCTCTGGTACTCATACAAGAGCACCGAGGGGTGAGATTAAGCTATGTAGATAAGTATCAATCTCAGAGATATTAAGTATCTGGTGCATTAAATAAGTTAGGTGGTGTCATTACCTGGTCTCTCTTATTTCCCCTGTGTGTGAACATTATTCTATTAGCATAGGGGCTGTTAGAGATTATTTAGAGAGTCATTAGGTTCCTGGTGGGGATGCCCCAATAGGAACCGGAGCTCAATATCTTTGAAAGGTAGTTTACTCGTTTAAGTATTTTATGGGCATGTAGTGATGGTCTAGGGGCTTATCTGTGTATCTTTTAGGCTATATGTTTTAAAGTTGCTTCTTTTAATAGCATTATGGTGCCCCCTTTCCAAACAAAAAATTGTGAGGCTGTTGCTCTAGTGTTTCTTGACACTGTAAAACTCTTGGCCATATTTTTTGGCCTGTTTATTCTAATGGAATATACACAAAACACATTGTTTTACACATATCTGTCAACAAGACACCTATGGCTATGTTTACAAGGAGTAATTGCAGGGTGTATTTCGGCACGTAATTGTGCTGCAATATACCCAAAATGCACCCCACAATTACAGTAAGTCAAAGCTCTCTTAGAGAGCTATGAAGTATGTCTGTCTTCCCCAACGTGTATTGAACGTCGGGTGAAAAAAGCAACATGTCAGCGAAAATAGAAGTCAATGGAACCAGCCCTTGCCGCACTTTAGTAGTATGCGCTGACCAGCAGGTACATCTAAAACACCTGGCGTATTGCAATATGCTGTGTGAACATAGCCTAAGAATAATTATAATCATATATCCATAACTATTGTTTCATTCATCATTGGCAAAGATTAATGCTGCCCTACCCCTGGAAATGATCCTAATTTAAGTACATCATTGTATATGTTTTCAACATTAAGTTAAAATAACAGTATGGTAATAAAATACAATCCGCATATGGTTTTCTAGATACTATTGTAACTAAAAAAGTTGCTGCATATTTTGGCACTTTAATTTATTATTCTACAGTATGGTAAGACTGAGAAACTTTGCTTAATCAATGTAAATTTGCTGTTAGATTAGCACAAATTTTAAAAATGTCATTTTATTCATTTATTCCACAGCTAAATTATATTTTAAAATTAAGTCTTTTGGGGGAAAAGCATTTTTAAAGTAAAATTATTTTATTATCGTGGGTAAACTAATGATTTTATTTTGCAACTTGATTACAGTATGTAAATATGAAATAATAGCATTAAAATATACTGTATATTTTTATTTTGTTTTTTTAAAGCTGTGTGATTTTTTTTTTTCTACAGATCCATGTTCCCTAACCTCTCTGAAGAAAGACCTGGATGTAAGGCTATGTCTACACTGCATCAGAGAAAAAACGGCCCTTAAAGCGGCTGTTCTTTCTTTGATGCAGGACCGCGGCTTTTGTCACGCTTTGTGCAAAAGCCGCGTCCGCTTCTCATTTTCCAACGCCCCCCATACAATAGCATTGTATGGGAAGACGTCAAGAAGACGAGAAGCACCGGCGTATTATACAACATGTTGTTATAATACGCCGCTGCCGAAAGACGGGCAAGAAAAGACGAGCTGTGTAGACAGCAACTCGTCTTCTCTTTTCCCCGTCAATGCAACCACACTGACGATCGTATCTCCGGCGCTTTTAAAAAACGAAAAGCGCCGGAGATACGATCGTAATCATGTGCAGTGTGGACATAGCCTAACACTTTGCTGTGGACAAGGACCTTATCTATGAAGAACATTATAGCAGTACAGACTAAGTCAACAAAAGAGAAAATTGATAAAAGGTGTTGAACTTTTATCACTATCACAAAAACTGCTCAGTGTGCAACAAGGAGGTCCTAGAAACTGACTTTGGAGATTACACAATGCTGTAGATATGTATGTTTTCACAAGATTTAATATTCTGATCACAGGAGATACTACTTCTTTCTGGTGTGCACAGTGTCTCAAACTTCAATATGTAACAGAGACATACTTAAAACTCACAGGGCCGCAGATCAAAACTCATAATTTTGAATAATGACTACAAGGACAGAGAATGACCCAATCTAGTATTTTCTACATGCTAAAGTGCCTCTCACCTTCTTCTGTTGGACATGACCTACAGTAAGGAGTAATGATTTACAGATGCATAGGCCTTAAGGAAGCTGTGGTATTTCCTTTAAGCCAAATTGGGGGAGGTAAGGCCCAAAAATCTCAAGACTCAACCAGCTTTGCAGCAGGGTTGTTCCTGAATAAGAGTTTAATGTACAGAGCAGTCAGGCATCACAACACAACTGAAATATTTTCCTTGGCTTTTATTAGTGATCAAAATATAACAACTAGCTGGCTGTTTCTTATCAGGCAGTTTCATATCTCTCGCTACCCTGCACTGAGGTTGGTGGAGCCTGCAGCTTGGTCTTTGGCAGCGAACCTGTCAGATGGGAGTCTCCCTGTGGCTGTTTTTTTCTTTTTATAGAACAAACTAACGCCCCCTTTTTCAAACATGAAGAGAATTGATGGGACCAGGGAGGTAATGAAATCAACTCGTGGCAAAACCTTTTTAAAGGGGAATTTCCAATATACACATTGATGGTATATAAGATATCTCTGGGATTTTCATTAATTTCAATGGGAATTACCAGTACAATCTTCACTTATGGTTAAAATCTCTTCTCTTAATCATTGTTAAACCTGAACAAGCAAGATCTAAAATATCGCCACTAGTGTTGAGCGAACAGTAAAAAGTTCTAGTTCGATTAGAACCTCGAACTTTTGTGAGTTCAGTTCGAAGTTCTATTTGAACTCGAACTTCGAACCCCATTAAAGTCCATGGGAGAAGAGGTTCTGGTTAATTTTTATTGTTTATACCTATAAAGGTGAGGAGAAGATGAAATTACCATCCATTACAGTAAACTGTATACGTGGAACAACTTAGTGAAGAAAATTTGGCTCTAAGAGTGACAGAAAAAAATTGAGAGGCTAAAACACTTCATTCCTTTCAATGACTAACTGAAAAGATAAGGACAGCTTGCAAGCAGGGGCGTGACTATAGG
Source organism: Phyllomedusa bahiana (assembly GCA_025379985.1). Classification (NCBI taxonomy): domain Eukaryota; kingdom Metazoa; phylum Chordata; class Amphibia; order Anura; family Hylidae; genus Phyllomedusa; species Phyllomedusa bahiana. The sequence goes on from JAODAL010058172.1 coordinate 10,346, forward strand.
ATGTGCAGCAGTAGCAGCTGCTACGGGGCTCTGTATCCTGAGAGGGCCCAAAAGCCCCTATGACACATAGGAAATTTGGAGACGGCGTGTTACACAATGACTGAACCCCCAAAACTGCAAAAACAGAACTTTTGGTCACTGAGTATGATTTATCAAATCCAGGCACTCTGTATAATATATATCCATGTATATCCGAGTTAGGCATTATGTGAGCCTGCAATTGTCACCAAATAACAGCTTCTGGGTGTGGGAAAGATGGAGCCAGCAATACCAAACTTCCTAACTATTGCTGTCTAAGGAGAGGAAAATGCTATCTAACTAAGAGCAGTCTGTACAGTACAGAGAGTGAGCTGAAAAGGGCAATCATAAGGAAATACAGTGAAATATATATAACATGGTCATGTGATTTTAGCAGCCAGTGAGAGACCTACACCTCAGCAATGATGTTTTTGACACTTCTCTGTGCTCTGAACTGATTGGATGGCCAATAAAAGTGCAGAAAGGTGATTGAATGGCTGCTAAAAGTGTAGAAAGCCACTGAAAACGAATGAAAATGACATGTCAAACTAGAACTAGAACTTTACTCGAACTCAGTTTGAGTTCTAAAAATTCGAGAAGTTCTACAAGAACTTAACTTTTCTAGAACAGTTTGATCAACACTAATCACCTCTGTTACTTTTATGTTTTGAGTGTCTATATTTGGTTTAGTTTTTGTGGTTTATTGTTCTTTCATTATACATGTATGGAGACTATGTAAAATTTTATATACAAAGGTATGTTTATATATAGTGCAATATGTTGGGGACCTGTTAGTTCTGCGGATTATTATACCATGAGTTAGAAGGACTCTGGCATGCCCAAACAATTTACTCCAAAACAGTAAATGAGGTTTGAAACTGACCTCTGCCAGTTTTATTCTTTATACACACCATAAGTTTACATTGTAGTGAACAACACTTGCAATACAACCCAACTTAGTATCTAACTAAACATCAGATTACTCATTGTCAGGCTCTCATCCTACTGCCCAGAACCACAATCATCATAATGATCATACCTTAGGCCAGCAGCATGTTACTTTATCTGAAGAGGTTTTGGATAAACTTTCCGAGGTGGCTATGAAGAATTAATAGCTTTTTCATGTTTTTGCACCATTTACTGTACTTTCATTAAAAGTGGGTGGAGCTGACTGGGAGACTGGTGTGGAGCATGGCCTTCATAGTCGTAAAGAGACAGTATAAATAAAATTGGCCTAAATTAGAGTGAAAGTACTTTAGTTCACAGGTAGGATTTCAGTTCCAATCGCAGGCAGCCATATATGTGATACACCTCTTAATAAATTTGCCCATACCATGCCAAGCAAAAGGATAGCAATGTTTTGTACTTTTGATTTTCAGGCTCCATATCTCACCAACTACAGCTTTGAACATGAGAGAACTGTCATTTTATAGACAATCATCTTGGCTTATCTCATTCATAACTTTGACTTGCAACTATTAAGTATATGCTTAGTTGTGCAGATTCTTGTCATGTAACTGCATTGTTACTGTTTTCTTCCTAACAATATAAGATTCAAGTTTTATTATTTTATTAGTATTTGATAAATCTACATTTGGCTTTCAACACTGTCTGCATCCTCTGGACATGCTCTCGATCAGATTCAATCATGTCTCGACCAAAATATGATCCCAGGTTAAAGTATGAAAACCAGAGAATCCCTTAGATTTCACATCTCAATTTAGCACTATGTCAAATCTGAAGCAGTCTAAGGGTTATTCATCATCTACCATGTATGCATATACAAAAATTAAAGTGGTATTCCCACCATTAAAAGTTGAAGTGAGAACATTCCAAATGCAAATGTTATCTTTTTTCAATTTATTGCTGTTTAGTTGCAGCCGTGCCACCGCTAGGGCAGCACTGGAGGTGCAGCTGTACAGGGCCAGCCAGAAATTTAAATCAAGGGGGCTCACCAGCAGCCCCTTTGTTTCACAGCTCTGTTTAAAAAGTTTACCAAACACTAAGAAAGCACCAGGAGATATATACACATATCCCTTAAAAATATCAACTTTTGCCAAAAATTATAAAGCAGAAGAGTTGAAAGCACTGCAATGATGAGTGATAAAAACCAAAAAGATATTGTTTTCAATACGATCCATAGCATAGATCATCCCACAGTGCATGCAACACTTTGCATGCAACACAGATTTTTTTTTCACCTCTCCTAACATAAAATTATGTTGTGTTATTGTACTCTAGATCAGGTGTGTAGTGGACATATGGAGCAACAGAACAGCTCTCTAGCACTTTCTCTGGCAGCCAGGAAATATCAGGGTCTTCTGAAAATATGCCCCTTGCATATATATATATTTTTTTGCTACTAAAAAGTTCTTTCAGCACTAGAAGGCTAGTTTTCATGACAAACTCAGGGTACATTTTATGACTGATGACTGCAAAGTTGGTAATGCTAGCATCACAGTTGCCTGGGTGTCCATGCTTCATGCCCCTTTCTAGACAGTTTTAACCCCTTAAGGACCCAGCCTGTTTTGACCTTCCTGACACAGCCCTATTTTTGAATCAGCATATGTCACTTTATGTGAGAATAACTTTTTGATACTATTAACCGAGCCTGTGGATTCAGAGAACTGTTTTTCCTCGTGACACATGTGCTTTAAAGTTTGTAAGAAAATTTTTTCCCATCACAATCCTTGTTGTTTTGTGATAAATATCAAAATTTCATGAAAATTTAGAAAAATTTTGCGATTTTGAAAGTTGCAAAATTTCTGCGTGCAAGACGATATTATTCCCCACAAAATATTTATGACTATCATCTACCAATTAGATGTCCCTATAGGTTGGCATCATTTTTAAAATGTCTTTTGTTTTTACGAACTTTAGGGGGCTTAGAAATTTAGTAGTAATTTCTTACATTTTCAAGGAAAATTTTTGCAATAGGACATTTTTTTAGGGACCACGTCAGTTCTGACATGGCTTTGAGGGGCCCTGCATGTTAGAATACCCCCCATTGAAGTGACACCATCGGAGAAACAGACCCCTTAACATATTTACAGACACTATTTAGAAAGTTTTTGGATAACCCTTTAAATATTCACAGAAATGAAAGCAAAGTGGAGTGAAATTTCAAATTTTACTTTTTTGCACTATTTTCAATTTAATCCTTTATGTCACTGAATACAAGTAAATGTGACCAGGTAAATGCAACTTAATATCAATTCCCCCAGGTCTGCCGTTTTTAGGAGATATGCCATCGGTGGGCCCTAGTGCATTATTTGGCCACCCATAAAGCACCAGAATAGGAGGAGCACCTACTATAGCTCGGGTCTCATTTTCAAACGTTTTTTAATTAGGCCGCCATTTCAGGTTTTGGGGACAACCCTAAGTGCTAAAACTTAATAAGACACCCCTAAATAGACTGCATATTGGAAACAACACCCCTTAAGGAATATATCCAGGTGCATTGGAGAGTATAATTTACCCCACACGTAAGTCACAAAAAATTTTTTTAAGGCATAAGTCCAGTGAAAATTAAAAAACATTTTTTTTCAATATGTGCAATTTTAGCTTAAAATGTTCATATATACAAGGAATCCTAGAAAAAAAGAAACCCTAAAACTTTGTTATGCAATTCTTCCAAGTTCGGCAATCACCCTACAGGTGGGTGTAAACTGCTGTTTGGCGCATAGCAGGGCGTATAAAGGGAGGGAGCGCTATTTGGCTTTTGAACGCATGATTTTGTGGGCCATGTCCGCAGTTGCAAAGACCCAAAAAGTACCAAATAGGCGAAACCTTCCAGAAGTCCCCAAATTTTAGATTCAACACCCCTCAGGACTCATCTAGGATGTATTCTGCATTTTAGGCACACAGGTGTCCATAGTTTTTTTTAGCAATGGGCAATGAAAATGGGGGGGGGGAAAGGCATTCGGCTCATTGGCTTTTTGAGGTTTCAATTTTACAGCATTCGCTGTGCAGTGTAAATGATGTTGATAACTTTACTAAGGGGTCGGTACAATTACAATGATATACGATTTTATATAGTTTTTTCTGTTTTATTACTTTTACACAGTAGAAATACGTCGATAAAAAATTGCGTTTTATGTTGTACTAGTTCTGACAGCTAATAACTTTTTTATTTTGGCTGTGTGCAGAGCTGTGTATGGGCTTGTTTTTTGCGGATGATTGAAGTTTTTATTGGTGACCATATGCGGTGTGAGATGTTTTGAACAAAATAACAGCAATCTTGTATGTTTGTTTAGTTTTTTATTTTTATAGCGTCACTGGTTCTACGGGTAATATGACATGGTAGCATTTACTCAGCAGGTCAATACGATACACCGATACCCAATTTGTATATTTTTTTATTTTTACTGCTTTTATACATAAAAACACTTTTATTCATATACCAGGAAAAATACGTTTTTTGCATCGCCCTAGTCCGAGAGCCTTAACTTTTAAATTTTATCTGTGCGTGAGCTGTGTAGGGGACCTGTTTTTTGCGAGATGAGTTGAAGTTTTTTATTAGTATCATTTTGGGGGGACAAGGCTTTTGATCGCTTTTAAAATCCATTTTTTGGAGGCCAGGGGGGAAGAAAATACTGCAATCCTAGTAGTGTTTTTATTTTTATTTTTAACAGCGGCTTACCATGGCAGTCTCCGTGAAAAGTTAGCTTTATACTCTTTGGGGTCGCTACGATTATGGGCGATACCCTATTATATAGTTTTTTAAGCTGAAGCACTTTAAAAAAAAAAAGAAAAGTGTTTTTGTTGTAAAAACAATAATTTATGCATCGCTATCTTCTGAGAGCTATACATTTTCTATTTTTCCCGTTATACGAAGCTGTATGAGGACTTTTTTTTTGCAGAGAGATCAACTGGACGTTTTAATTGGTACAACTTTGGCGTTTATAGGAGTTTTTGATCGCTTTTTATTCATTTTATGTTGCAGCGGGGTGAACAATAATCTTAATTCTGAGATTGTTTTTTTTTTTTTTTTTTTTTACTACACGCGTTCACCAGACGGGTTAATTAACATGACGATTTATTGGGCAGTCGTTCTAACCACGCGGGCCGGCGATAACCAAATATGGGTACTTTATTTATTTTTTTATCATTTTTGGGGCGATTGGCGTTTGTTAAGGGGAAAAGGGCGGTGAAAAACGGAGTTTTATATTTTATTTTTTGTGTTTATGTATTACACGTTTTCACTTTTTTTACTTTTTTTTCACTTTTTCACGTTATTTGTCATTTTTCCCCATAGGGGATTTGACTGAGAGATCTTTAGGTCTCTCAATCAATAGGAATCAGTACATAGCTGTCTGCTATGACTGGTTTCCTATGACAACTGTCTGTCACGATGCGGGTCATGCCCAATATGGACGGCCGGGCGTCGTGACATCATAGACACACCCGGAAGGCATTCTCTGCCTCCTGTGTCGGTAGGGAGGCAGGAGCTGCACGGATCACCCGATCCATGCGCTGCTGCCCGCCGACAGAGTCGCAGAGGACGATCTCCTTCCTGCGTCTCCCTTAGGTATTGCGACCCGAGCGTTTGCGATATTAAGGGTTAACCGCCACCCCCCCCCCCCCGTAGCGATCCGGGGTCAGAGAGCCGACAACTAGCGGGATGTCAGCTGTAATATATACAGCTGAACACACCCAGCGCCTACGCGCGAACCTCTGCTTAGAGTCGCGCGAGTCCTCAGGACGTATCCATACTCCAGGTGCGTGAACCCTCAAACCACCTGGACGTATGGATACGGCCAAGGTCGTGAAGGGGTTAATTGGACAAACATAAACATAAGGGCACAAGACAGAACAGGGCTGCGCCAGTTTTTTGCCGTGATGTCCCTTGTCAAGCCTTACTCCGTCTCTTCTATACATGGAGAAGTTCACTTGTGTACCTTCTGGTATCACACACAGCCTCTTACCCTGCATGTTGGAGTTTTGCACCAAGAACAGAACTCTTTCCTTGTGCTACCAAGTTCCTCCAGCCCACTTCTTTTGGGACCTTCCTGGTTATGGACCCACTGTCTAAGTATCGATTGGAAAACTGGTGAAGTCATCCAATGGGGTACCCACTGTCATTCTTCCTGCATCTCCACCTCATCTAGTTGCTGTCTCGACGTTCCAGTCCTCCTGCCCTTCTCCTCTCGGACTCCCTCTCGACTTTTTTTAGATTTTTTTTGCAAAAAAAAAAAAGTTAGAGTCGCTTCCTCTGCACCAGCCATATTACTGTCTTATTGTGCTCCTGTCGGGTTCCACCCCTCTTTGGGGTAGGGTATGTCCTCTCTCCCATCCTGAGACTGAAGCCATGTCTGCACACATCCAGGAGAACCTACAGAAGGACTTTATCCACAAATCATCCTCCCACTGGTACAGGTTTCTTCTTTGTTGGAAAAAAGGATGGCTCCCTGCAACCTTGCATCAACTACTGGAGTCTCAACAAGATCACCATTAAGTATCACTACCCACTGCCATTAATCTTGGAGCTCTTTGACAGGATCCAAGGGGCTATGGTCTTCTCCAAACTCAATCTCCAGGGTATCTAAAATCTAATCCGCATCCAGTAGGACAATGAATGGAAGACCGCTTTCAACATTCGAGACAGCCATTTTGAGTATTTGGTTATGCCCTTTGGTCTCTGTAATGCCCCGGCAGTTTTTCAAGAATTCGTCAATGACATATTTTGGGATCTGCTTTACAAATGTGTCCTGGTCTACCTGGACAGCATCCTGATATTTTCTCCAGATGTCAAGTCCCACCGAGGTCAAATCTGGCAGGTTCTTACCCGCCTGAAGGACAACCATCCCTATGCCAAGTTGGAAAAGTGCCTTTTTGAGTGTTCCAGTTTGCCATTCCTAGGATACATAGTTACGACACAAGGTCTTCAAATGGATCCCGAGAAGCTGAATGCGGTATTAAACTGGCCATGCCCGGTGGGTCTCCATGCTATCCAACGCTTCATCTGGTTTGCAAACTATTGCCACCAGTTTATCCCTCATTTTTACACCCTCGTTGCGCTCATAGTCTCTTTAACTAAGAACGGCAGTATTCTTCACTTATGGACTTCCGAAGCGGAAGAAGCCTACACACAATTGAAAGCTGCCTTCACATTACTCCATCATCCAGACCCAGAGATGCCTTTCTGCTTGGAAGTTGACGCCTCTTCAGTCGGAGCTTTGACCGTTCTACTGCAGAAGTCTGCTAAAGGCAGGTTTATCACCTGTGGCTTCTTCTCTAAAGTCTTTTCACTGGCCAAAAACAACTACACTATCGGGGACAAGGAACTGCTGGCCATAAAAAGGACCTTAGAGGAGTGGCAACACCTCCTGTAAGGCGCTCTTTATTCCATGACCATTCATGCAGATCATAAGAATTTTGTCTATTTGCAGACGGCTCAATGTTTAAATCCTCGTCAAGCCTGCTGTTCCTTGTTCTCCTCTTGTTTTAACATTATTCTGCACATTCTACCAGCTGCTAAAAACGTTAAGGCAGATGCACTATCCCAGGCATCTGACGCTGTGGACACCGCTCCAGAACCTCAACACCTCATCATTCTGGAACGTCTCATTCTTGCTGCCCTAGTGAAGTTGCAAGTTGCAAGAGATACTCCCAGGTAGGTCATTTGTGCATCCTGCTCTCAGAAAATCCTCTCCTGAGGCCACATCTTTCATATTGCCGGCCATTCAAGCATCTGCAAGTCCCTAGACCTCATCTCTTGACATTATTGGTGGCCAACTCTTTCACAGGACGTTAAGGACTTTGTGGCCGCTTGTTCCAACTGCGGCCAAAATAAGAGCTCTCATCTAAGACCTGCTGTATTTCTGCTGCCTCTACCAGTGTCTGAAGTTCCTTGGACCAATGTTTACATGTACTTTAAGACTAACCTTACCTCTTCGTTGTGATAATTGGTCATCTGGGTCGTCATGGATCACTTCTCTAAAATGTTGCAATTTACGCCTTTGCCAGGACTTCCGTCTGCTTCTCAGTTGGCTATCTTGTTTCTACAGCACATCTTTCGTCTTCATGGGATGCAAACCCACATTGTTTCGGATAGAGGAGTGCAGTTTATCTACCGATTTTGCCGTGCTCTGTGTTCACAGCTGCAAATTACAATGGATTTGTCTTCTGCTTACCACCCTCACTATAGATGGATAGGCAGATGGTATGGGTCAATCAGATTTTAGGGAACTATTTTCACCAATATGTCTCAGCGTGTCTGGACAACTGGGTGTCTCTACTTCCCTGGGCTAAATTCCCCTATGATAACTATTCCAGTGAATCATCAGGAAACCCTCCTGTCAGGGACCAGTCAGGGACACACGAGAAGACACAGACAGAGTGAGGGCCTGACGCTGGTCCCAACCCCTGTCCCTGCCTTTTGGGGGTACCCGACTCCTTATAAGGTCGGGCCCCAACAAGAAGACTGAGACTACACTGATACGTGGGGACACAACAGACACAGATAAACAAAATACAAAACACAATAAGGGAATGTCAGCAAGCAAGGTGGGAAGCAAGGCGGGCCAGCGCAGGCTACCTAAATCGGGAGACAGAGAGAAAAACCGTAGACAAGCCAAAGTCAATAAGGTCGGGTGCAGAGTACACAAATCACAATGAGAAAGAAATGGTCAGTACGCAGCACGGTCAGCCGCAACAGAAAGGAAGAATAAAGGCAACGCTAGCTACAGGCAGAAGACCTCAAGCAGGCAATGATGAAGGTGAAATAACCTTTAATATCGAACCAAGGAAGGCAGGATTGAGTCATAGGTGACAAGAAACACAAGGCTGGAGTAGGAACAGAAGGTTGTCAATCAAAAGGGAGAAACTCATTAACACCAAGAGTGCTGAGGATTCCTGGCCAGGCGTTAGGCCAGGAGTCAATCAAGCAAAGAGCGAGGAGAACACAGTTTCACACTTAGTGAATACATTCCAAAACATCTGTAAGAAACCAGGCTTACCGTCCGCAAACGGCCGCGGCCGGTCGAACAGAGCCCAAACTGAGTTCTGTCCCAGCAGATCCATGGACACTCCGTTCTATGTGGTGTATGGCCAGCATCATCATCTTCCTCTAGTACTTTCAGCCTCCTCAGATGTCCTCGCAGTCAACGCCCAGATTTTCGACTTCTTCCACATCTGGCAACTTACTCAACAAAACCTACTCTGTGCCTCAGCCCTATTCAAGAGACAAGCCGACAAGAGATGCAGTGCTCCCCCTATGTATGAACTTTGGTCTGACTTTCCTCTAATCATATCTGCCTCCGAGTGCTTAGTTTGAAGCTGACTTCTTGATATCCTTGGCCTTTTTCCGCCCTTCGTCTGATTAACCCGGTGACCTATAAACTTCGCCTGTTGCCCTCCCTTCGCACCCCCAATTACCTTGTGGACTGGAAGTGCTATTGTCCTGAAGAAAGGTCTTGGGAGCCATTAGAGAACATCGATGCCCCCGCTCTAATCTGACAATTACAGACTCCATTGCCATGTGAGGAAGGACCCTAAATGGGAGGAACTGTAACTATGTGCACTGCAGTCTGATAACTGGTCCGCAGTTGCACTCATTTTCATTCTTTGGTGGACGGCGCACCACAGAACAAACTTGGATCTGCGTTCACGCTCGCCTCCAGTTTCTTTCTACCCACTCCCTTACTAACCCAACTTCGCGTCGTGCTCTGGTATGCCCCTCCCTTCAGCAATATATCCATCTGCTGCAGGCTCTGTCGGCACTTCCTATGTGCGGCCTCTGTGGGCGCCCGTGCTGTTCCCTTTAAAGGGCCAGTGCGTGCCTTCCTAAAGTTTCCTCAGTCAATCGTTAGTGGGCTTGGGCTTTTTAAGGACCTATTCCCTGGTTACCTGTGCCCATTTATTGGTGTCCGTTGCCTATGTTGTCCCTCCCATTTATGCTCATTCCATCTGCTGACCCATTACTGCCACCGACCTTCTGCTATGTTCTCGACGTCGCTAGTGCGCTGCCAAGCCTGATCTTTGTTAATTGTGCTTGGACCACATTCTTCTCACCTTTCTGTACTACGCTTCCGGTTTCATTGGCAGTCACTACTGCTCGGACTTAATGTCAGTGGTGGCGACCTGGGTTCCCTGCGAATCCATCTGGGCTTGCAGCAGCTCCAGTGAAGACCCAGAGGTCCCTTTAGATTCCCTACCTAGGCGTAAGTTCTTCGTCCAACCCTATGCGGTGACCTGTGGATGCACCACCTATTCCAGTGCCCTTGTGACATTGTTACAGCTGTGGAGGTACACACTGTACTTTATTGAATATTATTGCAGTTTGTCTTGGTGCATTGGATTTTTCTCTGTTCACAGTTTGGTTTAGTTGTTTTAGCCTGCCAGTTTGGCAGTTATTTTACATTATTTAAACTATTTATAATTTGTTTCTGAGGTGGAAAATGTGCTCGGGGTCATACTGGACAATAGCAAATACGTAACCCACTTTCGTTTTTTTTTTTGTTTTTGCCCTTGTTTTTTTTTTCAGAATTGTGAAAATTTTTTTTTTTTTTATTTTGCCCTTTTTTTTACTGTTTGTGCTTGTGAATATTTGTTTGTATTACTAATCCTAATGGTTACTAAAAAAATTTTTTTTGTTTAAATAATTTTCATTTTTTTGCGAATTTTAAAAAAAAATCATTATTTTTTTTTCCCCTTTCCCTCCTTTTTTTTTGGTTTGGCTTTAAAAATTTTATATAGTAAAAACAAAAATAAATGATACATTTCATAGTTTCTATTAAAAAATAAATTGTACATAAATCATTTTTCATTAAAATAGACAAAATGAACTGTACATTTGTGTCTAATAGCAAAAAAAAAAAACTATGAGGATACAAAAGTACTTTTTTAAGGGATTACAGCAATTTTTTTAATCTCGTGACATTCTAACCACAAATTAAGATTGTTCGTAAGATGGAGAGCAATGTCTTTGGGTAAGGAAGAGAAGTTTTTTAAACTATGGTGGACATAAGGTTCGATTGAATTTTTGGATATAAAGAGTAACTCTCCCTTGTACATTAAAGGGCGAGTTCATTATGTTTTTTCAAATGAAAAATAACGTATGTAATTATATTATTTCGTTTTTTATTTTAAATTTTTAAATTTTTCAAAGTAAAAGCTTACAAAAAAACTTTTTTACAATTTTAATTTTTTTCATTCATCGAAAATGAATCTTTGGTCAAAATTTTGCATGATTAACAATTTTTTCACATTTTTTTATTTTTTTAAAGGTAAATATTTTGTTTTTTCTTTTGAAATTAAATTTTAATCAAAATAGTCACTGTTTAAGTTTAATTTCTCTGCTTTCAGCCTAATTCTACATACGGTATAGCTGGCTCCCAAGGTCTCATTGGGACCCAAGTTCACCAACAACATTACACAATCGTTTTTATTCAAGAAAAATTTTATTTTAACGGCTATATTTTTTTTCTACCCCATGTGATTGTTGGGGGATTACTATACTATACAAAAACTCCACCATTACCCAAATTATGAAAGGGATTTTTTTTATAGATGCTGTTTAGGTTTATAATTTTTTTTTTATTAATATTTTTTTATATTATATTATTTTATATTAATTTTTAAAATTTTTTAATTTTAATTAAATTTATTTTTAAATTTTTTAAAATTTTTAATTTTAATAGTTTTATAATAAACGTAAGTTAGTTTATATCACAAAATGGGGATTAGTTGGGAAGGAATTTGGGATTTTTTTTCCCATTTTCAAAAAGAAAAATTTTTTAGCATGGACCCTGCTTTCTGTCAGGGGAAATTTTGTTTTAGTCTTTTCTGGGGGTTGCACCCCCATGGACCAAAAGATGCGCTACATTTTTAAATCCAACCAACTTCATAAAAAACCTGGTTTTTGAAAACAAGCAAAAA
>JAODAL010058173.1:0-22242 GCA_025379985.1 Phyllomedusa bahiana
ACAGCCCTTTTCAATCTCCCTATACGCACACTAGTCGCTATAGCTAAGCCCTTTCAATCCCCTAAGGGGCTGCCCGCGGTTTGCTAAGCTCCCGACCTGTTAATCTCCCCTATAGCCCCACACTGGTTGTTTATAGTAAACCCTTTTCAAACCCCCGATAGCCTCCCACCTGTTTGCTATAGCTACAGACCTGTTCAATCTCTCCTAAGGCGCCAGCACGGTTGCTATACACGACCTTAAACCCCTCTCCTATGGGGCTGCCGCCGGGTTGCTAATACAAAACCCTGTTCATCTTTTCCTGATAGGCGCCAGCGCTGGTTGCTATGCTACAGACCTTTCAATCTCTCCTGTGGCTCCGCGCTGGTTCTATAGCACAACCTGTTCAATCTCTCCTGAAGGCTGCCAGCACTGTGCTAAAAGCTACAGACCTGTCAAACCTTCCTGAAGGCTACCACGCGGGTTTTGCTATAGCTACAGACCTGTTCAATCTCTCCTGATGGGCGCCAGCACGGGTTGCTATAGCTACAGACCTGTTCAATCTCCCTAAATAGGCTGCCAGCGCTGTTGCTAACTACAGACCTGTTCAAATCTCTCCTGATGGGCCTGCCAGCGCTGGTTGCTATACTACAGACCTTTTCAATCTCTCCTATAGGCTGCCAGCACTGGTTGCTATAGCACAGACCTGTTCAATCCTCCTGATACCCTGCCATCACTAGCCCTTTATAAGCAACAGACCTGTTCAATCCTCCTGATAGGCTGCCAGCGCTGTTGCAAATAGCTACAGACCTGTTCAATCCTGCCTGATAGCTGCCCCACTGGGTTCTATACTAAGACCGTTCAAAACCTTCCGATAGGCTACCACGATGGTTGCTATAGCTACAGACCTGTTCAATCTCCCCTGATAGGCTCCCCACACTGGTTGAATAGTACAGACCTGTTCAATCTCTCCTGATTAGGCTGCCACGGGTGCTAAAAGCTACAACCGTTTCAATCTCTCCTGATAGGCTGCCAGCGCTGGTTGCAAATAGCTACAGACCTGTTCAATCTCTCCTGATAGGCTGCCACGCTGGTTGCATAAGCTACAGACCTGTCAATCTCTCCTGATAGGCTGCCAGCGCTGGTTGCTATAGCTACAACCTGTTCAATCTCTCCTAAATAGGCTGCCCAGCACTGGTTGCTATAGCTACAGACCTGTTCAACCCTCTCCTGATAGGCTGCCAGCACTGGTTGCTATAGCTACAAGACCTGTTCAATCTTTCCTGATAGGTTGCCACACTGGTTGCTATAGCTACAGACCTGTCAATCTCTCCTGATAGGCTGCCAGCACTGGTTGCTATAGCTACAGACCTGTTCAATCTTTCCTGATAGGTTGCCAGCACTGGTTGCTATAGCTACAGACCTGGCTTCTTCTGCAGCCTTGTGGAAGCCCGTAAACATGCCCCTGAATTCAAAATGAAACCAAGAAAACAGGACTCAACTTACCTAAAATGAATCAATGTAGTGAAACAACCCCTTTAAGACAGGAGAGAGATTTACGTTGTTTACATATTTAGCTTAGGGTATGTTCACGCGGCGTAGTGGGGCGCATACTGTACGCACCGCAGTACGCTGTGTGTTTTGGAAGCACGTGCTGATCAGCCCCGGCCGGCCCCATTCACCGCTACTATTAGCAGCGCGTAAGTGCCGCAAAGAAGTGACCTGTCGCTTCTCTCCCCCACGTACAATACGTTCGTATTGGGCGCCGGAGGAGACGATGACGCTATGAGCTCTGACTGGTTGCTATGGGCAACAAAGACAGTCTTACTGCTAGACAGTTTCCATACATAAGGTCCAATCTCTATTAACATGCTGAGAGTTGTAGTACTGCAACATCTTTAGGGCCACATTTTGGAGACCACTGCTCTACCTGCTCTAGTTGTGGTTCCTATAGGCAGTTGTGTCTGACTTTTTGGCAGTGGCTCTGTTACTTACACCAGGTTGGATCTGGATGTTCTTCCAGGACACGGCTGTGGCTTTCGTTGGTGGAAAAGCTTCTCTTTGCTTCGTTAGCACAGGATCTAATCGTTCCCTCCTTGTCTGCAAAGCTTTCCTCGTCCTTGCCTGGTTGGCTCGCTCCCTCTTCTGTCTCTCTGTAGCCTTCCTCTTCATGAAGTCCCTGATTTGCTCCACACTGTAGCCTCGTCCTTTGCTGCTGTTGGGTTGAGACTCTGGACTGTCTCCTAGATTTTCTTTTCCAGTGGGTCTCTTCTCCATGATGTTGTAGGTCGCAGGGGGTCTCTTCTCTGTGTTGTTGTAGGTCGGAGGGGGTCTCTTCTCTGTGTTGTTGTAGGTCGGAGGGGGTCTCTTCTCTGTGTTGTTGTAGGTCGCAGGGGGTCTCTTCTCCGTGTTGTTGTAGGTCGCAGGGGGTTTCTTCTCCGTGTCGTTGTAGGTCGCAGGGGGTCTCTTCTCCGTGTCGTTGTAGGTCGCAGGGGGTCTCTTCTCCGTGTTGTTGTAGGTCGCAGGTGGTCTCTTCTCCGTGTCGTTGTAGGTCGCAGGTGGTCTCTTCTCCGTGTCGTTGTAGGTCGCAGGGGGTTTCTTCTCCGTGTTGTTGTAGGTCGCAGGGGGTCTCTTCTCTGTGTTGTTGTAGGTCGCAGGGGGTCTCTTCTCCGTGTTGTTGTAGGTCGCAGGGGGTCTCTTCTCCGTGTTGTTGTGGGTCACAGGGAGGCTTTTCGGAGTAGAATGTTTTGATCTATGCCCTGTTTCATCTCCATCTCTACCAGACAGTTTACAGTTTGGTCTGGATTGTTGTTCTTCAGAACCGATCTCTGGGATCACTTGGGCACTATCTATTTTTTGTTTCACTAATTGATGGATGCTGGGCTGTCGGGCATCTTTCAGACTGTTTGGGGATCCCATTTTCTGGCATCTTTCACAGCTTCCTGCAAAACAAAGACAGATAGATAGATATGAAACAGACAGATAGATAGATAGATAGATAGATAGATAGATAGATAGATATGAGATAGATAGATATGAGATAGATAGATAGATAGATATGAGATAGATAGATATGAGATAGATGGATAGATAGATAAATAGATATGGGATAGATAGATAGATAGATAGATATAGATAAGTAGATAGACAGATATAAGGGATAGATAAATTGATGGATGTATAGATATAGCTAGAGATATATAGATAGAAGTAAATAGACATATATGAGATATATATATATATATAGATAGATAGATATGAGATAGATATATAGATAGATATATAGATAGATATGGGATAGATAGATAGATATGGGATAGATAGATATGAGATAGATAGATATTGGATAGATAGATATGAGATATATATTAGATAGATAGATATGGGATAGATAGATATGAGATAGAGAGATAGATATGAGATAGATAGATATGAGAGATAGATAGATATGATTTAGATAGATATATAGATAGATATGTGATAGATAGATATGTGATAGATAGATATGGGATAGATAGATATGGGATAGATAGATATGGGATAGATAGATAGATAGATATGGGATAGATAGATAGATGTGGGATAGATAGATGTGGGATAGATAGATAGATAGATAGATAGATATGAGATAGATAGATAGATATGAGATAGATAGATTTTCTCTCACTCTACCTTTTTGCAGTGTACACAAATCATCCGTCTTAGATGAACGAGCTTTTAGCAAAGTGACTGGTGATGGCCCTAATATTTGCTGGACAAGTTTCTGACCTTCTCTCCATGCAGAAGCTCCATACAGACCTGGATATGCAGAGAAAATTAACATAATGATGTGTTGCGTACAGCGCCATCCCGGGGCGATATCAAGCATTACACAATTCTCATTTAAATCAATTGCCGAATTGTGTCAGTTATAACAGTTCTGGGTCCAGAGTGAGCAGCAATCTTCCTAGTGGCTCTTTGCTCTGTTTAGCTGAGTTTCCTAAGCCAGACCACTCCTACGCTACTTTTTTCTTTCGTTAGCATCTCACCTCTCCCCGTTCCCGGCCCAACTTCACCGAGTGTTTTACTCTTAAACACTGCAGCCTTTCAGGGCAAAATCCAATCGGTTGGGAGCGGACAACCTGCAGCTATTTGATGCTAGTATGGCGGTATAGTCTTGCTTGCCCAGACATTTCTGTTTCTATATTCTGTTTTATATATATTTATTGATACATTCGTGTTATATGATATGTAAACATTTTTGTTTAATTTGTGATCTATCAATTTGTTATTATTTTGTAATTGGTTTGTTACTATCATTGGGTAATGGAGCCTCGTTTTGATGGTTTCCTGATTCCCGGTCTTTTTAAATGTCCATTTGGTGTCGATTCTGTTGCGACCTGATGAAGCAAACTAGAGTTTTGCGAAACGTGTAGTCCTTTTTATTTTTTACTGAATAAAGATAGACACTTTAATAGAGGCGAAAGCCCAGTGCTCTATTTTATTCTTGGGTTACAACTTTTAACAGTAGTGCTAATTCCTGCTTTTACATGCTTTCTACCGCGGACTCTCTCTAAAGTGTGGATCTTCCCGTGAATTTCCAGGATTAGCGGCTTCTGTTTTGTGAACCTTTTGGTTCGTTAAGCTTCTTCTGTGAGTTGTACCACCCCAGTACAACTATTCCAGATTAGCGTGATAATTATATTGCGCCCGTCCTGCTTTTTACAGTATTATACGAGAGTGCGCCTGGTTTTTCTTTTTCTCTTTTGTCTAGCACTTTGATACAGTGCCTGAGAGGAGAGGTGATGTCTGAGCATGTGCAGCCAGGACTGAGGAGCTCTCAGCCGTGGTCGTATCCCCTGGAGACGAGCTGTAAACAATAGATCACTAAAGGAGCAGCTAAAACAAAAACGATGCAGAATTTTTAATAATGATGAATGGTGAAAATGTTTATTATTTCATTTGCAAGCTTCCCACGTCAATTTTACTTCATGGCAAAACCCCTTTAAGGCAGAAGTCTGTATATATTATGTACATACAAAATGTTCTGAAAAATGTAGCATCGTGTCGCAGTCATACCACGTGGGCGTCTGACACTGAACAACCTTTTCAACACGGCGAGGAGTAGGGCCAAGGGGGTCACAGCTT
Source organism: Phyllomedusa bahiana (assembly GCA_025379985.1). Lineage (NCBI taxonomy): Eukaryota > Metazoa > Chordata > Amphibia > Anura > Hylidae > Phyllomedusa > Phyllomedusa bahiana. The sequence continues at coordinate 5,104 of JAODAL010058173.1, forward strand.
GTACTGAATGCTAAGTAGTGCAAGGTTACAAAAAATGAAGTTGGAAAAGTACGAAGCCATTGGTATAGAATGAAGAGCTGCGGCTTTATGCACCGATTCTGTTTCCAAAATCAAACTATTTGTGGGCCGGATTTTTGTGCACTTTGAAATAAGCTGATCAAAATTCTTTTGCTTCCTAAAACGGCTAGATCCTGCAGACCCACAACCCCAGCCTAGTCAGCTCCGTGCTACGTCCCCTCTTGCCTTCCTAGGTTTAAAGTCTTACTCTGTAGCCAAAGCGCAAATTAATTTTTCGTTAACTGCAGCAAATTTTCGACTCCAATTCATCAAGTTCGGTAAGAGGGTGACGCCGACCTTTGAACTCCAATTTATCTTATCTGCGGCTCTGTCCCGGCATCACCGCTGACAGAAACTAATGACCGAAAAGGAGTCCTTGACACTCACAGTCGCAATGACAAATGCTTTATCAGACCGTGATCTTAGGGGCCAGTCTCGGCGGGGCAGAAAACCATTTTTCAAATCCATTAAATTCCTAAATTTAATATTTCATGCATTTTGAACACCAACACATTCCCTCATTATGCTAATTCTGTTCTGGCCGTGGATTGCTGGTCCTTGCAGTTCGTAGTGGCCCCAAATGAACGGTGTTTGCTATGGGTGACCATTAAAAAGGTTTTCTATACTGGTAATTGGAAGTTTACTATTTGTTGGCATTACTACTTTGCCCCCCTTATTCTAGGGAAGCCAGAGTTTAGTAAATAGTTAACAGATGAGGGTGCAAAATCATGGGGTGCATACAGTGATGGAAATAAGTATTTGATCCCTCTGGCAAACAAGACTTAATACTTGGTGGCAAAGCACAGCAGTCAGACGTTTTTTGTAGTTGATAATGAGGTTTGCACCTAGGGAAGCCAGAGTTTAGTAAATAGTTAACAGATGAGGGGGCAAAATCATGGGGTGCATACAGTGATGGAAATAAGTATTTGATCCCTCTGGCAAACAAGACTTAATACTTGTTGGCAAGCACAGCAGTCAGACGTTTTTTGTAGTTGATGATGAGGTTTGCACCAACAGTTGTCTCTGATTTCTATACTGGTAATTGGAAATTTACTATTTGTTGGCACTACTACTTTGCCCTCTTATTCTAAGGAAGCCAGAGTTTAGTAAATAGTTCACTGGTGAAGGTGCAAAATCATGGGTCGCATACAGTGAATGAAATAATTATTTGATCCCTTGTCTATAGTCTATAATTTTCAGGGTAGGTTAATTTTAACATTGAGAGATATATCCGTGATGACCGTGAACAAAGGCCAAAACACGTCGGTTTCAAACTGTTTTTTTATGTACCATTTGCATAATCTTGGATGTCAAAATACATTTTGATAGCTGGAAAAGACCGCTGGATCCATTCCTTTAGTTTTGAAACTGCATTACAATTTTCAGGATAGGTTAATTTTAACAATGACAGATATAATATCCAAAATAAAATCCAGAAAATCACATTGTATAAATTATATAAATTTATTTGCATTTTGCAGTGAGAAAGTAGTATTTGATCCCTCTGGCAAACAAGACTTAATGCTTGGTGGCAAAACCCTTGTTGGCAAGCACAGCAGTCAGATGTTTTTTGTAGTTGATGATGAGGTTTGCACCAACAGTTGTCTCTGATTTCTATACTGGTAATTGGAAATTTACTATTTGTTGGCACTACTACTTTGCCCCTCTTATTCTAAGGAAGCCAGAGTTTAGTAAATAGTTCACTGGTGAGGATGCAGAATCAATGGTCGTGTACAGTGAATGAAATAATTATTTGATCCCTTGTTTTTAGTCTATAATTTTAAGGGTAGATTAATTTTAACATTGAGAGATAGAACATCAAAAATAAAATCCAGAAAATCACATGGTATAAATTATATAAATTTATTTGCATTTTGCAGTGAGAAATAATTTATTGATCACTCTGTCAAACAAGACCTGGTGGCAAAACCCTTGTTGGCAAGCACAGCAGTCAGTCAGTTTTTTGTAGTTGATGATGAGGTTGGTAGACATGTCAGGATTAATTTTGGTCCACTCCTCTTTGCAGATCATCTCTAAATCATTAAGATTTTGAGGCTGTCGCTTGGAAACTCAGAGCTTCAACTCCCTCCATAAATTCTGGAGACTGGCGAGGCCACTCCATGACCTTAATGTGCTTCTTTTTGAGCCACTCCTTTGTAGCCTTGGCTGTATGTTTTGGGTCATTGTCTTGCTGGAAGACCCAGCCACGACCCATTTTTAAAGTCCTGGTGGAAGGATGGAGGTTGTCACTCAGGATTTTACTGTACATGGCTCCATCCATCCAGTAATCCTGTGCCCTTAGCACAGAAACACCCCCAAAACATAATGTTTCCTCCTCCATGCTTGACAGTGGGGACGGTGTTCTTTGGGTCATACACAGCATTTCTCTTCCTCCAAGCACGGCGAGTTGAGTAAATGCCAAAGAGCTCAATTTTGGTCTCATCTGACCCCAGCACCTTCTCCCAAGCACTCACAGAATCATCCAGGTATTCACTGACAAACTTCAGGCGGGCCTGCACATGTGCCTTCTTCAGCAGGAGAACCTTGCAGGCACTGTAGGATTTTTAACCATTACGGCATGATGTGTTACCAATTGTTTTCTTGGTGACTGTGGTCCCAGCTGCCTTCAGATCAGTAACAAGTTCCCCTTGTGTAGTTTTCGGCTGCTCTCTCTCCTTCCTCCTGATCAAGGATCCCCCACGAGGTGAGATTTTGCACGGCGCCCCAGATCGATGTCGATTGACATTCATTTTGTATTTCTTCCATTTTCTTTCTATTGCACCAACAGTCGTCTCCTTCTCACCCAGCGTCTTACTTATGGTTTTGTAGCCCATTCCAGCTTTGTGCAGGTCCACGATCTTGTCCCTGACATCCTTAGAAAGCTCTTAGGTCTTGCCCATGTTGTAGAGGTTAGAGTCTGACTGATTAATTGACTCTGTGGACAGGAGTCTTTTATAAAGGCGACTATTTAATACAGCCGTCTATAATGCAGGTAACGAATTGATTAGGAGCGTCGAACTGGTCTGCAGGAGCCAGAACTCTTAATGGTTGGTAGGGGATCAAATACTTATTTCTCTCAGCAAATTGCAAATAAATTTATATGATTTATACAATTTGATTTTCTGGTTTTTATTTTGGATATTCTATTTCTCGATGTTAAAATTAACCTACCCTTAAAATAATAGACTGTTCATGTCTTGGTCAGTTCGCAAGCTTACACAATCAGAAAGGGATCAAATAATTATTTCCTTCATTGTACCTGGAACCTTAACCCTTATTTTGATCTGAACTAATGTGAGGACAGCAGAAGTAACGCTGGGACAAAGTACTGGGTCCAGGGATGTTACTACAGGGGGTGCTGAGGTACAAGTTGCACCTGAGCTCTGATACCCAAGGGAGCACAGAAGCCCCTTTGCCACTATGGTAATCAGGGCGGCCATCAGTCATCTATTAACTGTTTCAGGGCCACATGAAGCCAAATCAAATGGGGCCGGCAACCATTACTAGTTCCTATTTTTTAACATATCAGTGGGCCCCTTTTTGATTAGGGCCACTGACAGGAGTACTGCCCGTACTGCCCTATTGGCACCCCTGATGGTAATGCACAAGTATTAAAAATGGCACATGGTAGGTGGTGAAGAGGACTGTGCAAGATTTTGCATGGAAGCCCAGAAAATTTAAAGGTGTATTCCCACTACAGACCTCGATATGCCATCAATGTCTGATGAGTACAGGTCTCACCTCATGTACCCGCACCTATCTCAAGGGCGAGCCCTGAAACCTCTCCGTTTTGAATAGGGAGAAGGTAGGGACTCTCCTATTGAAAGCAATGGGAGTTCCGAGTATAATCTTATTCACCCAGAGGTGGAACCCGTATCTATCAGACATTGATGGCGTAGTCTATCGATATGCCATCAATGTCTATGGTGGACAACCCCTTGAAGGTTGTCCACCACTGGCCGCCAAGTGCCACAAAGTGTGTGCTGCTCTGTTCTAGATGGCTAAGGCAGAGCAACTTGTTGGCACCCCTCATCACTCAGGACCCTGGGCACATGCCCTGATATCCATCACCCAGGGCCGGGACGACAGGTAGGCAAAGGTAGGCGATCGCCTAGGGCTCGGCTTCATCTCAGGCAGGAAGGGGGCGCAAAGAGGTATGGAGTGAGCTGAGTTTTACATTGGGAGGGGAAGTGTGGGAGGCGCTACATGCCATATTTGCCTAGGGCACCATAATACCTTGTTCCAACTCTGCCATCACCACTCCCCACCCCCCACAGCCATGACTTTGAGATTACAGTAAATATTAGGCTGTGTTCACACTCGGTATTTACTACATTGCAGGTATTCGTTGGGATATTAGGAAAAAAGGTAACACGACGGATACTGCGACGTACCTGCTGCAGCCCTGGAGAGGAGAATGAAGCAAACGTACTCCTATATGGACTATGTTTGCTCTATTTTCTGTATGCACTTTTCCTGCAGGACGCAAAGGCGTGGTAGACTGTGTCCTGCACAGAAAGCATACCAGCAATTAGAGCAAAAGAGGCCTACATAGGGCCACATTTGTTCTATGCAGCACCTACATGGCGGTATCTTTTCTCCCGCAAACCTCTCTGCAGTGTAGTGAGTGCCATAGTGTGAACCCAGCCTAATATATACAGGTTGATCTGACAAGTGTTGCAGCGATACCACGTGGGTGTCTGACACCGGACAACCTTTTCAACACAGCGAGGAGCGAGGCCAAGGAGGTTACAGCTTGCACTGAATGCTAAGTGGTGCAGCTACAGACGGACAGGCAATGAGCATCAAACTCACTCAGTGCAAACAAAATTCATATTGATCCCAGACATTTTTCTGCTTCTTGCCAGTGCTGCAAACTCTACACCCAGTGCAATGCAAAACCACCGTGTCAGGGCATATGTGCTCAGTTTGGTGCAGTAGTTAAGACTCACCAGAATGTTTTACTTTCCTCTCTGGGGACAGGGATTTGAGCGGCAGTTTTCTGGTAACTGGACTCTTGCTTTTTTGTGTTCTTGATTTCTCTCTGGGACACCTATATCCTGAAAGGAGAAAAAAAAATGGGACTAAGGGCGACATGTATGATTTTTGGTGCCCATTTTTTTGCATGCATTAGTAGCATAGAATGCGCCTGAATCTATGAACCTGTTCTATTGCGGGTCTTTGTTTTGCACTTTTAGCTAGAAAGCGACACTTCGGGCTTAAACCACTTCTAAATGCTTACCTTTTCCAGCAGAAAGCGCCTGGTTTTGCTGTTTTAAGCAAAAAAAGTGTGCTCGACGGTTGTAGTGCACCCTCCAGCACGTCCCCCAATCTCGGGGAGCTTTACAAATGCCGGGGGCGCTCTGTAATGCGCCTGTATGGATTTGCGCCATTCAAAAATAGAGCTAACGGGGCTAGTCTTTGGGCTGAAAAGACACCAGACTTCAGACACTCCCCCATTCATACATGTCCCCCTAAATCTATATTTCTTTCAAATTTTGAAGCTATTTTGCAAAAATTTTGACAGTACTGTCTAAATAGCAATCCCCGTGCTGTGTTTTAAACCCCCAAAGAACTTCCTACCCGCATCTTCAACTCCTCCCCCATACTACTTTGCTGCACACATGCTAGCTATAGTATATCAACCGTTGTGTATCCATACATGGGGTTTTTTAATACCGCAGAAAGGCCTTGGGGTTTGGGTTACACGGCGCTTTTGGATGCGATTTCGGGTCCATGTTGGATCAAAAATCCATCCAAAAAGTAGCGTCCCCGTTCAACATCAGCTGCGTGTTTTTCTCCCTTTGGCTGCGGAGGATGCCCCTTATGTTTATTATAGGGGTTTGCTGCTCTTTTGGAAAAGTTTTGATATGAAAAATTCTTAAAAGGGCCCGAAAGAAGGACCCAAAGATGAAAAGTAAACACGTATTGCGACCCCCGCTAAAGGCTGTACTGATTTACTTTGTAAGAAAATCCCACTGCTCAGCTAGATGTTTTTTGGGTCCGTTAGACATCCAAAAAACAATTTATGTATTTTCCCCGGGGACCCAACACGCCATGTGAACATACCCTTACAGCTACCATGGTGGATTTGAAATCATGGTGTCAAGTTGTCCCCTACTGTTTCATACCCATTCCCCCTTCACTCTTGTGGGATTTAATCTTGAAATTCTCTTTCTCTCTTTTCTTTGTCCCTCAAACAATATACAAGGCTGTTTTTTTACTGCCGTGAAACCCTAAAAAAAATAAAAAAAATAAATTTCATGGATATTATTTTTGAGAAATTCCTCAACAGTATCAATGCATACATAAAATATTTTTACACAAAAATAATTTAATATATATATATATATATAATATATATATTATTTTTTTTTTTATTTTATATATTTTTTTTTTTTTTGGGCCCATGTTCACAGGGTTTAAAATGGGCCGTTTTTTGGGGTCCGTAATTCGCCCGGAGTGGCCAAAAGGGCCAAAAAGGGCCCACATTACTTTTTAAATTCACTTTTCTCATAGAAAATTTGGGATTACGCTCCTCCCCCCGCCCAGCGAAGCCGCCGGGCGGGGAAAAATTGACCTTCACTTTCTAGGGGTTTATACGCGCCGCTAGCAGTAAATTGTCTAGGCCAAGTCCGCCCCCCGCTCCTCCCCCCCCCGCCCACACGGCGTTATTTGCGGGGCGAAATTACGCCCTGCAAATACCCGGTGAACATACCCTTGGGGTTAAATTGGGAACCAAATTTTTAAATTTGCCAAATGCCAGAATAGTGGGGAGACACATTTTTTTTTTTTTGTTAACTGTGTTTTATTAAAGATTGTCACATATCAAAATAAAACTTTGTAAATTTTGTAAGTTAGTAACTAAGCTTATAGATTTTAGCTGTAATTCAAACAGGTTATATATAACCGTGTAACTTGCAGTTAACCTAGAAATTGAGCCCTTTATCAAATCTGTTTATCCTCGTTTAATTTTTAAGGTGTTGAAAATATCCACATATTTGCCATTTTCCACTTGTTATTTTACGGCAGTTGTTTTGTTTCGTGGAATAACCTTGAATATAAGAAAACACCGTCTTCCTATCATCTTCTGGGTGGCTCATTTTTAGCATTGAGTGATCTATTCTTAACTTACCTAAACATAAATTACATCACAATCCAGACTTGACGGGACAGACAACAGGGGAGGGGCGGGGGGGACGGATTTAAAAATCTACTCGTTTGAATTTTCCCTAGATTTCCTGTCAATTTGTATTTTCTTAGTACATTCCTAAATATTCCTTTGCGAATCTTGTCTCAGAGCATAGTAGTCCCAAGGCTGCCAACTCCCCTCGAAGCGTCCACAGGTTGTTTAATAAAGGTGAGAATTCCATGGATCTAATATGTTTGATTTTTATGAAATTCTTTTAGAGAGGGGGGGTTTCCTCCCTTTCCCAATTATAGGTTCGACATCTTGCTGCTGTTAGTAAATGAATTATCAGCTTCCTAACGTTTTTACCCACTGGTTGTTGAAGTATATTAAATAAACAGAGTAAGGGGTCATTAGCGATGTTTACTTCTGTGACCTCATATCAGTCTTCTCACTTGTCCCCAAAATGGTCGTATCCCAGGGCATGTCCAAAATATGTGGTATACATTCCCCTGTGAGCCCCAATCCCAAAACAATGTCTGACTCGCCGGTTTTTAGTTTTGCGGAACTCAGGGGTGGATACCAAAAGTCAAAGTTTAATATATGTTCTCTTTATATACATATTGAGGTCTTATTTGCATACCTCCAGATAAGCTGCCATGTATCTAAAGGGATTGGTCTGCCTATATAGTTCTCCCAGACTAGCATATACTTATGTTTCATCTCGTTTTGAGAGTCTAGCCGATTGAGGATGTTAATTATCTGGCAAACCTTTTCTTGTACATTCATCTTACAATCCGTTCGAACTCAGGGGGGAACAGAAACCTTGTACCGTGGGTAGTCGCATAATTTTTTTACTGTAAATAGTGAAATGGCTTCCCGGAAAATTTTAAATTTTTTCCCTTTAAATTGCAAATGGGAGTAGTTTTAATGTTTTATAAAATTATTAGGTCTGCCTAAAATACTTATTTTTTAAACCATGGTTTACTGAGTGTTCCCATGGGGATTGGGAGCAGGGGGTTAAAGGGAAGGCACCTGGTGAGGGGGTCTGAGCATAAATGATATTTTTGTTTACATCGCCGCCAAATGTCCTTTGTAAGCGCCATTGGACCCAAAAGGTTCATTGAGATTGGAGTAGGTGTTCGGGACCAAAGTAATGAGTTTGGATGTATTGGCTTCAACCACAGTTTCTCTATTTCCGCCCCGGGAAAGGCAAAAAAGCGTTGCCATGCTGGGATTCTTTTTAACTGGGGGGCCCAGTATATTTAGTGACGTTGGCACAGCCAACCTCCATCCCTCTTACCTGCTAACATCACTGTTTTAACTACTCTATGCCTTTTGTAATTCCATATGAACCTCAGAAACATCGCCTGTAGGGCTTTAAGATCTTTCCCCGGGACCGCAATCGGAAAGGGTTCGAAAAGGGATAAAGCTTTGGGGAGTAGGGCATTTTACTGCTGCAATTCTTCCGCCAAATAAAGGAGTGTTTTCCATTTTTGGAGCAAACCTCTAATCTGAGAATACAATTTGGGGAAGTTTTGGTTGTATAAGGAAGAGTATGACTTCGTTATTTGCCTCGGATCTCAGAGAGGTTTCCCTTTCCCAAATTTTACGGGAATTTTATTGCAAAATCGATAGAAGCCCCTTTTTCTATCCCCAAAAGGGAATGCTTTCCCTTTTTGTTTTGTTAATTTTATACCCTGAGAGGTTTTTGAAGTTTTCCAAGAGAGCGTGCAAATTAGGAAGTGTAGTGTGGGGACTTGTGAGAGTAAGTAAAATGTCGTCTGCAAAAAGGGATAATTTAAATTCCCGGTCTCCCACTATTACTCCTTTTATTGAAGGGTCTAGCCTGATGGCTGCCGCTAGGGGTTCTACACACATGATAAATATTAATGGCGAGAGTGGGCAGCCTTGTCTGGTACCATTGGCTATATTTATGAGCGCTGATGTATCATGTGGTAGCCTGATTGCTGCTGTAGGTTTGGAATATAATTGACGAATAGCTTGTAAGAAGGGGCAAGATATGCCAAAAAAGCTTAAAACTTTGAACCCCCCTATTCGACCATTTTTAAAAGGTAAACCTTTTTCTGCGTCTAGCCCTAACAATAAAGCCGATTGGGTTTTTCTTGTTAAAAATTAATAATGTCAAATTTCTTGCGTGTGTTTTCTCCCCCCCCGTCTATTTAGGGACAAAGCCCATTGATCACTGTAAAAAAAAATGCGGCAACCCCCCTTCAGTTGTTTGCCAACAACTTTGTGAAGATCTTTAGATCAGGGTTTTAAAAACGCATTGGCCTTAGTTTTAGATTCTAAGGGCTTTTTTCCTGGGTTTTTGGGAGGGTGATATTTAGTGTAAAAAAGAGAGGGAATGTGTTCCTTGCAATATCGCATTGTACAATTGTACTAGGCGTGGCACTAATTCCGCTTTATAGGCCTGGTAATAAAGGTATGTTAGTCCATCGGGGCCTGGGATTTCCCCCTGGGTATTTTTTTTAAAATATTTGTCTATTTTTCCTTGTTTACCTTTGGGATTCAGAGAATCTATGGCTTCTCTGTTTAATCTTGGGAGTTAAGGAAAGGGAAAAAAATTGGGGGTTTTCTTTGTTTTTGCTTCTCGTCAATTTGGGGGGGTATTAGGGGGGATTGTAAAGTGGTGAAAATTTTGAAATGTTGCGTTATGTGTTGGGTTGTCAGAACACCCATCTTTTTCCCCCGTAACCGTGGAGTTCTCCTGAAGGGATCTCCCTTGTTTCTTTTCTTAAAGTAAAAAGGGGCCCTTGTTACCTTTCTCGTAATACCTTTGTCTCGTGTATAATAACAGTTTCTCGGTTTGACAGATAGCTAGGGCTCTTAATTGGGATCTAGAGTCTACAATTTTTATTAAAAGGGCTTTAGTTGGTGAGTGCGCTAAAGCACACTCCCAAGTTTCTAGTTGTGATTGAATAATTCCTTTTTGTAGTCGTCTATTTTTTTTAAATTTGGCTCCTAGGGATATACATTTTCCTCTTATTACCGCCATGTGGGCTTCCCTGAGCGTCAATAGGGAAGATACGGAACCTTCGTTTGTGTCAAAGTATTGTTTAATATGTTGACCTATTTCTTTGTTAGTTCCTGGGTGCTTAATTATACTCTCATTGAGCCTCCAGTGACATCTACGCGTCATATGCCCATTAATATCTATTGTCAGAGCTAGTGGAGCATGGTCTGACCATGAAAAAAGGGACCCCATTTTTCCCCGCTTTGGGGTTTTTGTAATGCGGGGGTTTCCAAAGAGGTAGTAAATCCTGGAGTGCGGACCATGAGGGGGGGAGAAGAAAGTGTAAGCACGCTCTCTTGGATGTTGTACTCTCCATAAGTCGAATAATGAATGCGTCCTGATAATCTTGCGAAATTCCCTAGATAACCTGTCCTGTGATGGAGTAGGTAGTTTATTTTCCATGGTTAATCTATCTACCGCTCCCGAGAACACTGCATTGAAGTCTCCTCCCAGTATCATTAGAGCTGGTGGGAAATCAGAGAGCTTTTTAAGCATTCTTTTAAAAAATTTGGCCTGAGCTACGTTAGGAGCGTATATGTTGCCTAGAGTGATGGGTGTACCCTGGTACGTTCCATGTACTATCATGTATCTACCCTGTGGATCGGCGTAAGACTTTGTAACCAGTAGGGGGCAGGAATTTGATATCAAGACCGCAACCCCCGCCTTCTTCCTACCCTGTGAAGATGTATGTACCCCTGGATAGAGACTCTTAAGAAAATTAAAGTTACCTGAATTATCAAAATGTGTCTCCTGTATAAAAGCAATGTCAGGGCGTACCGACCTGAGTTCTGCATATAGGAGACTCCGTTTCTTATTAGAGTTCAACCCTTTGACATTCAAGGACCAGATCTTAGCCATTGGGATGGGAGAGAGACACATTTTTAAGTCATTTTAATTACTTTCTGCAAAGTCAAAAGTTTCCATACACTAGGATGACTCCGCCTTTAAACAATTTGGGACCGCCCATATGATGAGGTCAGGTCTTTGGAAGCTTCTGATAGGTTTATTGGCAACATCTGAGTTAATTAGAGACACAGCTGTGGATGTATTTTAAAGCACACCAGAAACACACTGCTTCTGTGTATAACATCATGGGAAAGATGTCAGCCAAAATATGAGGAAGAGAATTGTGGACTTACACAAGTCTGGATCATCCCCGAGTGCAATTTCCAGATACCTGAAAGTGCCTCGTTCATCTGTACAAACAATTATACACAAGTAGAAACAAAATGGGAATGTCCAGCCATCATACCGCTCAGGAAGGAGACGGGTTCTGTGTCTCAGAGATGAACGTGCTTTGGCCTGACATGTGCATATCAACCCTAGAATAAAAGCAAAAGACCTTGTGAAGATGCTGGCGAAAGCTGGTAAGTTTGTGTCAGTATCCACAGTGAAACGACTACTGTGAAAGGCCGCTCTGCCAGGAAGAAGCCATTACTCCAAAATAAACATATAAAAGCCAGATTAATGTTTGCAAATGCACAGGAACAAAGACCGACATTACTGGAGACATGTCCTGTGGTCTGACGAAACTTAAGTTGAACTGTTTGGCCATAGTGACCATCGTTACGGTTGGAGAAAAAAGGAGAAGCTTGGAAGCCTAAGAACACCATCCCAACTGTGAAGCACGGGGGTGGCAGCATCATGTTGTGGGATTGTTTTGCTGTAGGGGGAACTGGTGCACTTCACAAAATAGATGGCATCATGAGGAAAGAAGATTATGTGGCAACACTGAAGCAACATCTCAAGACATCAGCCAGGAAGGTAAAGATTGGGTGGAAATTGGTCTTCCAAATGGACAATGACCCGAAGCTACTGCCAAACTGGTTACACAGTGGCTTAAAGAGAACCAAGTCAATCTTAAGGAGCGCCCATCACAAAGCCCTGATCTCAATCCTAATGGAAATTTATAGGCAGAACTGAAAAGGCCGGTGCGAGCAAGAGACCCCCAACCATGGCTCAGTTACACCAGTTCTGTCAGGAGGAAGGGGCCAAAATTCCTACCACCTATTGTGAGAAGCTTGTGGAAGGATCCAGAACTTTTTGACCCAGTCCTACTTTTAAGGGAAAGCCACCAAAATAATGGAATGGATAAAACTTTTATTTTGCAAAACAATAAAAACCCCTTAAAATTCTCCATTATTTGAATTTTGGGAAATAGAAATAATTTTGGTTTCCCTTTTGATCTCAAACAGGAAGGTTTTATTCTGTTTTCATGTAAAGGAGGAGAAAAACCGCAGAGGGGGCTTTTTAAAAAGGGGGGATGGAAACTTCGGGTTTCAACGCAATATAACTTTGATATCGATGTATATAAATAAATACATAGATAAAGTATCAGCAGTAGTTACAAGCAGCACTGTCCTTGGAACAACAATGGAGAGGTCAAATTTGTTTCACGGCATACATTACATTATTACATGCAAACAATAGATACACACACAACACACATATAATAACACCCACAACATACATAATAAAAATTTTATATAAATTTACACACATACACACACATATATATATATATAATACTACACCCAATATAAAATTATTATACCCTAATACATAATTATACACACACATATATATACACACAATACACAATTTCAACATATATATATATATATATATATAATATATATACACCCCCTATATATATTATATACACACACACATTATACATACAATATATATATACACACACACACACATATATATATTACACCTACATACACATATATATATATATATATATAACACACACCACATATATATTATACCCACATACATATATATATATATATATATATAACACACACATACACACATATATATCCCACACACACACATACACATATATATACACAAACACATATATATATACCCACATACAAATATTTTTATATACACATATATATATATATATATATACACACACACACATACACATATATATGCACACACAAAATACACATATATATATAATTAACACACATATTTTTTTTTATATATTTTACACACACATAAATAAAACACCCATATTTATATACACCCATATTTATATATAAAATATATATATATATGTATATATATTATATATACACACACATACATTATATATATACACATATACATTATACACACATACATACACATACACACATACATATTTTATACACACATACATATATATATACACACACAAAACACATATATATATGCACACACACATAAACATATATTATATACAACACACACATACATATATATACAGACGCACACAATATTATTTAATATATAATATATATACAAAACCCACATACACAATATATATATTTACATCACACATACACACATATATACACACACACATATATATGTACACTATCAATCCCTAGTGTTCTTGTTTGTAGAACATACCCCCATTACAGACCTGATATGGAACCATGAAGAGGTTAAAACTAAAAATTTGAAATAAATTTCTTAAGAACTAAAATAAATACTGACACAACTCTCATTTCTTCTCTTTGCCAGTTCCTCTACAGCCAACGTGTTGTGACAAATGAACTTTTGTTCCATGCACCTTCCAACCACATATGAAATATAGGCCACTGAAAATATTTCTACATCTCACTGACTCCCGGGCGATAGATCTGTAGTTGTTGACAATTAGAGAGAATGAAGTGGTTCCAAAAGAAAATTAAACCCCCAGACTGCACGATCAGTCCATTGGGAGGACACGTGAGGACATCTTACCTATGTTACATGGCTCGGGTGGACCAAAGGTCACCTTGCAGACTTTTCTTCTCATCGCCGGTTTGCTGAGGAGCTCTGGGCTCTGATGCGATTTTGTTAAATTCCTCTTTAAGAGATCTTGACGCTTTTTCTGTTCCTGGATCCTTTCTTTAAGCTTTTCGAGTTTGTTTTTGTGTGATCTGCTCTTCAGGTGTTCTAGCTTCTGCAAATAGAGGGGAATCTTTGGGGAAGGGGTTGGGGTGAGGGTCTTGGGTGACAAATAAGGTTTGATTTCAGGTGTAAGATGGGTTTCAGAGGGTGGGAAGGTCACACCTAGATAGGGATTGACTACCTCTTCTGTCTCATCTTCTGGGTGGTAGGTTTGGACGTGTAGATCAGATGGCTTGAGATGTTGCTCTTCATGCTCTTCTGAGGAACCACTTGAAGCCATGATCTGACCGTTACTGACATTTTCCTGGCTTGACTTTGCCAATATATCATCATGAGAAGAACCTATATGGTGTCCATGAAAACTAACCACAGATGGTTTATCTTCTTGCAGTAATGATGGAGGCCTAGTTCTACTTGAGAGATGCCAAGGTACATCCATCTCGGATGAAAAATTGGTTTTACTATATAGAACAAATAGGAAGAAAAAAATAACAAGACATAACAATTGACCAAAGGGTTATCAAATTATGAAAATCAGAGCAGAGTCGGCCTCAAAGAGACTTGACTTGATTGCAGATTTCTTTCACCAAATCATCAGAACACAATATTAATACTCAGTAATCACAGCCTGAACCGGAAACAGGAACCTGAAGCAGTAGAACCACCCACAGCCTGAACAGGAAGTGGGAGCCTGAAGCTGTAGAGCCTCCCACAGCCTGAACAGGAAATGGGAGCTGAATCTGTAGAACCGCCCACAGCCCTGAACAGGAAGTGGTGAGCTGAATCTGTGAGAACCGTCCACAGCCTGAACAGGAAATGTGAGCTGAACTTTGTAGAACTGCCCATAGCCTGAACAGGAAGTGAGAGCTGAAGCTTAGAACCACCACAGCCTGAACAGGAAGTAGGAGCCTGAAGCTGTAGAACCGCCCACAGCCTGAACAGGAAGTGGGAGCCCGAAGCTCTAGAACCTCCCACAGCTTGAACAGGAAGTGGGAGGCTGAAGCTGTAGAACCGCCCACAGCCTGAACAGGAAGTGGGAGCCGGAATCTGTAGAACCGCCCACAGCCTGAACGGAAGTGGGGGCCTGAAGCTGAGAACCCCCACAGCCTGAAACAGGAAGTGGGAGCCTGAAGCTGTAGAACTGACCACAGCCTGAACAGGAAGTGGGAGCCTGGAGCTGCAAACCGCCCACAGCCTGAACGAAAGTGGGAGCCTGAAGCTGTAGAAACCGCCCACAGCCTGAATAGGAAATGGGAGCGAACTGTAAGAACCGCCCATAGCCTGAACAGGAAGTGGGAGCCTGAAGTTGTAGAACCACCCACAGCCTGAACAGGAAGTGGTATCCTGCAGCTGCAGAACCACCCACGGCCTAAACAGGAAGTGGGAGCCTGGAGCTGCAGAACCGCCCACAGCCTGAACAGGAAGTGGGAGCCTGAAGCTGTAGAACCGCCCACAGCCTGAACAGCAAGTGGGAGCCTGAAGCTGCAGAACTGCCCACAGCCAGAACAGGAAGTGGGAGCCTGAAGCGGCAGAACCGCCCACAGCCTGAACAGGAAGTGGGAGCCTGAAGTGCAGAAACCGCCACAGCCTGAACAGGAAGTGGGAGCCTGAAGCGGCTGAGAAACCGCCACGCCTGAAAAGAAGTGGGAGCCTGAAGCGGCAGAACCGCCACAGCCTGAACAGCAAGTGGGAGCCTGAAGAGGCAGAACCACCCACAGCCTGAACAGGAAAGTGGGAGCCTGAAGCTGCGAACCGCCCACAGCCTGAAACAGGAAGTGGGAGCCTGAAGCGGCAGAACCGCCCACAGCCTGAACAGGAAGTGGGAGCCTGAAGCGGCAGGACCGCCCACAACCTGAACAGGAAGTGGGAGCCTGAAGCTGCAGAACCGCCCACAGCCTGAACAGGAAATTTGAGCCTAAGGATGGCTAAGAAGAACAGACTCTGTTGAACAGGCAGATGGGAAAACCTCTTTTAGGAACATTTTAACATATGGAAAGTCTGTTAACTTTTCATTTTACTGAACTGTATTCATATTGCTGCTGAATGCTACTCGCAACATAACGCAAAGGCTGCCCAAGAGGTCCTGTAGTGCGGCTCCTGCTAGAAGACACTGGTGCTGGGCATTGAGCAGCACTGCTCGGTAACCTTTCTGCTGACTCAGCGGCACCTTAGAATTTTTGTGCGCTTAGACTATAATATCTAATAAGCTCCATTTACAATTCCATCTGATCTGTTTGCTTGAAGCTGGAGAAAATGGATTCCCTCGTAAATTCACTGAATATCGCCAGCCAGTATCGCTCTGCTGTACACTGATGAGGGGCAAAAACCCCGAAACAGCTGTCTGTAGATGAGTGATACTGGCTTGGCTAATATCCCATTTGCTTTCTGAAGACTCAATGGGTCAAAAGTAAATTGAGGATTTGTTACATCCGATAGAGGGTGCTTGAGCTTCTCAGCTCCTTTCCCATAATGCCTTGAAAATCGCCCACAGCCACTGACCTGTGTAACGTGAAGGTCTCGTCGGGTTTACTCTGATGGATCTCTTGTCTCTTTACATCATTGATGGCTGTAGAATAGGAATCTGGACCTAGACAAAGAACACGTTTGAGTTTGACCCATGTCTCGCAGCCTGGTGCCCGTATCTCAGGGCAGGTCTCAGCTTGCCCGCTTATACAATGTGGCAGCAAAAATATTTCTGCAGGATCTAGAGCTAAACAATATTTGGCCCATCGCCTCAGTAAACAGCATTCCCTGTGCACTTGGATAATTCAGTGGCTGCGCTACCTGTCATTCACAGTATCTGCTGTCCCAAAGCTATATCTAGTACAGCCATGTATGCAGATATTAACTTTTTTTTTTTAGGGTATGTTCACGGGGGGTAATTTGGGCGCATATTTGCGCTCTAATACGGTCGAGAGGCGTGCTGCAATTACGGTAATCCATAGCTCTCATAGAGAACTATGGATTACGCCTCCGCTCCCCGTATTGTACGCGCGGGGAGATAAGGAATGTC
>JAODAL010058174.1:0-22242 GCA_025379985.1 Phyllomedusa bahiana
CACAAAGGGGCAAAAAAATTTTGGAGGTGGGGGCAACATGGGTTTCCCCCAAGAGTGACAATGAAGGTTTGAGGTGGGAGCAGTGATGGCCCCAAAGAGTGTTTTTAAAAAAATTGTGGGAGGTGGCAACAATGGGGGTAGGGCCAGGTGGCACAATAACAGATTTTGGAGGTGGCAGCATGAGTAGGCCACAGATTGGCACAATGACAGATTGTGGAGGTGGCAGCAGCATGAGTAGCCCACAGAGTGGCACAATGACAGTTTATGGAGGTGGCAGCATCATGAGTAGGCCACAGAGTGGCACAATGACAGATTGTGGAGGTGTCAGCATAAGAAGACCACAAAGTGGCACAATGACAGATTGTGGAGGTTGCAGCAGTATGAATATACCACAGTGTGGCACAATGACATATTTTGAAGGTGGTGGCAGCATGAGTAGGCCACAGAATGGCATAATAATAGATTTTGGAGGTGGCATTAGCATTAGTAGGCCACAGAGTGGCACAATCACAGATTATGAAGGTGGCAGCAGCATGACTGGGCCACAAAGTGGCATAAAGACAGAGTGTGGAGGTGGCGGTAACATGAGTAGCTCACAGAGTGGTACAATGAAACAGTGTGCAGGTGGCAGCAGCAGACGTAGGCCACAGAGTGGCATAATGACAGATTGTGGAGCTGGCAACCGCATGAGTAGGCCACAGAGTGGCACAATAACAGATTTTGGAGGTGGCATCAGCATTAGTAGGCCACAGAGTGGTATAATCACAGATTGTGAAGGTGGCAGCAGCATGAGTAGGCCACAGAATGGCACAATGAAATGGTGTAGAGGTGGTGGCAGCATGAGTAGTCCACAGATTGGCACAATGACAGATATTTTAGGTGGCAGCAGCATTAGTAGGCCACAGAGTGGCACAATCACAGTTTTTGGAGGTGGCAGCAGTATGAGTAGGCCACAAAATTGCACAAAGACAGAGTGTGGAATTCGCAGCAACATGAGTAGCTCACAGAGTGGTACAATGACACAGTGTGGAGATTGCGACAGGATGAGTGGGCCACAGAGTGGCACAGTGACAGAGTCTGGAGGTGGCAGCAGTATGAGTAGGCCACAAAATGGCACAATTACAGATTTTCGAGGTGGCAGCCGCGTTAGTAGGCCACAGAGTGGCAAAATCATGGATTGTGGAGGTGGCAGCAGCATGAGAAGGCCACAAAGTGGCACAAAGACAGAGTGTGGAGGTGGTGGCAATATGAGAAGCTCAAAGAGTGGCACAATGACAGGTTTCGGAGGTGGCAGCAGCATGAGTAGGCCACAGAGTGGCCAAAAATGAAAATTTTGGAGGTGGCAACAGAAAAGTAGGGGCCACGGTGGCCCCTGACAGAATTTTTGGGGAAAAATCAGCATTAATAGGCCCAAGAGTGGGGAATGAAGTTTTTGGAGGTTCCGGGAGCATTTTTAAAGGCCCACGTGGAACAATTCGAAATTTTTAAGGGGGGCAGCGCATGAGTGGCCAAAAGAAAATTTACAAAAAAGTGTGGAGGGTTGGGGGGGCAATGTTAGGCCACAGAAGGGGACAAATTTACAGGTTGTGGAGGTTTGGCCAAAAATATGAGTAGGCCCCAGGTGGGCCCCAATGAAATTTGAAGGGGGTTTGGGAGCAAGGGGTATCCACAGGGTGGACAATTACAATTTTGAGGTGGGGACAGAAATTTGTGGCCAAAAGAGTGGGACAATCCCCCATTTTTTGGGGGTGGCAGGGGATGAACCGGCCACAAATTTTCATTTTAAAAAAGGTGTGGAACCCAGCAACATGAGTAGCTCCAAGAGGGTACAATTTTAAAAACGGGGTTTAGGTTTAAAAGAAAGTGGGGCCCCGAGTGGGGCCAATGACAGATTGGAGGTGGCAACCGGGAATTTAGTAGGCCACAAAAGTTTTGGGACAAAAAACGGTTTTGGGGGGTTTGGGCTATTCCAAAGGCCAAAAATTTTTTAGGGGGCCACCCAAAATGGCCCCAACACATTAATTTGGGGGAGTGGGAAACGATGAGTAGGCCAAAAGTTGGGAAATAACAGTTTTGGAATTTTGGAACATGAGTAGCCAAGAGTGGACAAAAACAAAAGTGGGGGGCGGAGGGTTGGGGAACCAAAGGAAAGACAAAAAAGGGGGCCCCAGAGTGGCAAAAATGGATTTAAAGATTTGGAAGGTTTTTCAGCAGCATGAGTAGGCCCCCAGAGTGGCCCCAATGACGGGGTTTGGGGGGTTGGCAGCAAAGAGTGGGCCACAAAAGTGGACAATGACAGATTGTGAGGTTGGGGGAGCAGCATGAGAGGCCACCCGGGGGAAAAATGGGCAGATTTTGGAGCTGGCAAAAGCATGGTAGGCCCAAAAGAGTGGAAAAATGCCCGTTTTTTGGGGGTGGCAGCAAAGGGTTGTCCATAGAGTGGCACAATGCTTTAAAAGTGGATGTGGCGGGAGCATGGGGTAGGCAAAAGGGTGGCACAAGGGGCAAATTTGGGGGGGTGGGGGGGCAGCATGAGTAGGCCCGGGGTGGAAAAATGAAAATTTTTGGAAGGTGGTGGCAGAAAGAGTAGGCCACAGAGTGGAACCCAATTTACACGTTGGGGGGGGGGAGGAGAATAAGTAGGCCCCTAGTGGCAAAAAAGGGCCTTTTTTGTGGAGGTGGGGAAGGGGCTTGGTAGGCCCCAGAAATGGCACAAAAAAACAAATTTTGTGGAAAGAAAGGGGGGCCAAGCAGTTGTAGGGCAACAGATGGCACAATTCCATAAAAAAATTTTGGGGGTTGGGGCAGATTTAGTAGGAAACAAAATGGCCCCCATTACAGGATTTTGGAAAAAGGGTGGCAGAATTTTGGGGGTTTGGGCACAGGGGTGGCCCCAATGGAAAAGGTTTTTTTTTGGGGGGGAAGGGGCCCCTTAGTGGGCCCAGAGTTTGGGAAAATTTAAGGGTTTTTGGAAAGGGGGGCCCGCAGATGAGAAGGCCCCAAAGTTGGGCCCAAAAACAGAGTGTGGAGGTGGGGCCCAAAAAGGGCTTCAAAGAGTGGCCCCCAAAGAAAGGTTTCGGAGGTGGGCAGTTTATAGGCCAAAAATGTTGGAACCCGTGGGGAAATAAGGTGTGTAAAAAGGGGGCACACAACTATTTGGGGGTGGCCCCAGAGTGGCCAAAATTGGACAAAAATTTTGGAGGGGGCAAGCATTAGGGAGCCCAGAGTGGCCCCAATTTTCCCGTTTTGGAAAGGGGGGCAGCTTATGGTAGGCAACAAAGTGGCACAAAGACAAAATTTTGGAGGGGGTTTTAGCTAAGAAGGCCAAAAATTTGGGCCAATGAAAATTGTGGAGGGTTTCAGCGTTTGAAAAAAAACGTGGGGAAAAATGAAAAATTTTGAAGGGGGGTGGCAGCATGAGTAGGCCACAAAAAATTTGGGAAATTAAAGATTTTGGAGGGGGGATTAGCATTGTAGGCCAAGAGTGGCACAAACACCGATTAGGATGGTGGGGCGGCCCTGACTGGGCCCCAAAGTTGGGATAAAGACAGGTGTGGGGGTGGCGGGGAAAATGAGTAGCTCACAGAGTGGGACATTGAAAAAAGTTTTGGAGGGGGGGAGCAGCAGAGTAGGGCCAAGGTGGCTAAGAAAGATTTGGAAGGCAAACCGATTTATTTGGCCCGAGTTGGGCCAAAAAACGTTTTTGGAGGGGCTAGTTTTGTAGGCCACAGAGTGGTATAATCACGATTTGAAGGTGGCAGCCCGCTGAGTAGGCCCCAAGGCCAAAAAATTGGGGAATTAAATGGACAAGGATAAATTGGGAAAAATTTTTGGCAGCCGCATTAGTAGGCCACAGAGTGGCACAATCAAAAGTTTTTGGAGGTGGCAGCGTATGGTAGGGGCCCCAAAATTTTCCAAAGACAGAGTGTGGAATTTTGCTGGGGAAAATGAGGTTTCTACAGATTTGGGAAATGACACCGTTTTGGAGATTGGAAAAGATAGTGGGGGAAAAGAGTGGCACAATGACAGGTTGGGGGTGGCAGAAAATGAGTAGGCCCCAATTTGGGACAAATTCGGAAATTTTGGGGTGGTGGGGCTTTTAGTGGGGCCCCAGAGTGGCAATACAGGGTTGTGGGGGTGGCGGGAGCCCTTGAGGTAGGCCACAAAGTGGCACAAAAATTTTGGGGGGGCGAATTGGGAAAAATGGCAAAAGGCATGGTGGCACAGGTAGTGGCACAATGGACAGGGGTTGTGGGGTGGCAGCAAAGAGTAGGCCCTTAAAAGTGGCACCCTGCTGAATTTTGGATGGGGGCCAGCATTATAGGCCACAAAAGTGGCACAATGACAAAAATTTTTGGGGGTTGGCGGAAGGGATTAAAGGCCCGAGTGGGTCTTTTTAAAGTTTTTGGGGGGTTCAAAACCCTGGTTTGGCCCTGAGGGCCAATGAAAGTGGTGGGTGGGAAAAATTGTAGGGGCCAGGTGGCACAGAGAATTTTTTAAGGTTTGGGGCGCTTGAGTTTGGGACAAAGTTTGGAAATAACGATTTTGGAGGTTGGGGAACGAATGGGAAGGCCCCGTGTGGCCCAATGACAGATTTTGGGAGGGGCAAGGGCCAAAAGGCATAAGCAGGGGCCGGTGGCCAAAAATTACAAAATTTTGGAAAAATTGAGGGGGCAGAAAAATAGGCCAAAAGAGTGGCAATTTTTAAAGATTGTGGAGGTGGCCCCAGCAAAAGAGTAGGGGACAAAGTTTTCAATAAAAAATTTTTGGAGGGGGGGCCCGCATTAGGAGGAAAAGAGTGGAAATACATTTTTGGGGTTGGGGACAACTTGGTAGGCCAAAGATTTGGGAAATACAGATTTTGGAGGGGGCCCCCCCCCCCCCCCCCCCCCCCCCCCGGGAAGGCGGGCCCGCATTTTAGAAGGGCCCCAAATTTTCACAAAAACAGAGTGTGGATTGGGTGGGGGAAATGAGTTTAAAGAGTGGAAAAATGGGCCCCGGTTTTGGAGGGTTTGGCCGGAGAAGTTGGGGCCCCAAAAAAGGAAAAGAAACCGGGGGTTTTAAGGTTTGGGGAAGCATGGGGTAGGCCCCAGAGTGGCACAATAAAAGGGTTTTGGGAGGTTTGGGGAGAAAGGTGGGGGCCAAAAGATGGGCCCAAAGACAGGTTTTTGGAAAGGGGGGCGGGAATTTAGTAGGCCCCCAGAGTGGGACAAATTTTGGGGCAGTTTTGGAGTGCAAGCATCGAGTAGGCCACAGGGTGGCACAATAAAAAGATTTTGGAGGTGGTCAGTTTGAAGGCCCCAAAGGGGGGAAATAAAGATTGTGGAAATTTCAAACGATGAATAAACCCCCAGGTTTGGGAAAATGACCCAAATTTTGAAGGTGGTGCCGAAAGAGGTTTGGCCCCAAATTTGGGAAATAAAGTTTTTTTGGGGGGGAATTGCATTGGGAGGCACAGAGTGGCACAATCACAGTTTTGGGGGTGGCAGCAGATGATGGGGCCCCAAAAAAAGGGAAAAAGGGCAGGAAAGGGGGAATTGGAAAAAAACATGAGTAGCTCACAGAGTGGTTTCAATGAAAAAAGTGTGGAGGTTGGAGACAGAAGTGGGGCCCCAGAGTGGGGAATTTACCAGTTTTGGGTGGAACCAGCCCTAGTAGGCCAAGAGTGGCACAAAAAAGATTTTGGATGGTTTGGGAGCTTTTTGGGGGGCCCCAAGCAGTTTTGGATTTCACAGGAAATTTTGGGAAAAAAGGGGGCTTGGGCAGATGGGGGGGCCACAGAAGGCCATGAAAGGTTAAAAGGGGGTGGGGAGAAAGGTAGTCCCCGATTTGGCCAAAAATGCAGAAAATTGGTAGGGGCGGGAGCTTAAATAGGGGCCCAGAGTGGGGAAATACAATTTTTTGGGGGTTGGGGGCGAGAAAGAGAGGCCACAAATTTGAAAAGCAGATTTTGGAATTCGGGGAAACCCTGGGGTTCAAAAGGTGGAAATGACCAGTGTGGAGGTTGGGGGGGCAGGATAATGGGCCCCAGGTGGAATGGGGCAATTGGGAAAGGGGGAAACAGTTGAATTAAAAGGGCCAAAAGAAATTTGGGACAAAATTCAGGGTTTTGGGGGTTGGAAACCGGTTAGGAAAGGGCCCCGAGTGGCAAAATAGGATTGTGGAGGTTGGGGCGATGGGGGGCCACAAGTGGCCAAAGACAGATTTTGGGGGGTGGTTGGCCCAAAAAGAGAAGGAAAGAGTGGCACAATGAAAGGTTTTGGAGGTGGCAAAGAAAAGTAGGCCCAGGGGTGGGGACATGAAAGATTGTGGGGGGTGGCAGCTTTAATAGGCCAAGAAATGGGGGGAAATCAGAATTTTGGAAGGGGACCCAGCATTAGTAGGCCACAAGGGGGCACAATAAAAGATTTTGGTGGGTTTCAGCAGATTTAGGCCCAGAGGGCACAATTACAATTTGTGGAGGTTGGCCGGGGGAAAGATTTGGCCCCCCCGATTGGGGACAATGAAGGTTGTGGGTTTTCAAAAAAATATGAGTAGGCCACAGGTGGCACAATGAAATTTTGAAGGGGGGTGGCCCGATGAGTTTTTTCCAAAAGGAAAGGGACAATTAAAATTTTGGAGGTGGCTTGATTTTGTAGGCCACAGGGGTGGCCCAATCCCCAATTTTTTGGGGGGTGGCCAGCAGTTTTATGGCCCCAAATTTTCAATTAAAACAGAGTGTGGAAGGGGGCGCCGGTAAATTTGGGAGCCCCGGGGGTTTTCAATGGCCAGTGTGGATGGAACAGCAGGAAAGAGGGCCCCAGAGTGGCAAATGACAGTTTTGGAGTGCAAAAGAAAAGTAGGCAACAGAGTTGGGACAAAAACGGGTTTTGGGGGGGCCAGCTTTAGTGGGCCCCAGAGGGGGAAATAGATTTGAAAGGGGGCGCCGGGGGAGTTTTTACCAGAGTTACAATGGGCAGTTTTGGAGTTGGGAACAGATTAGTAGGCCACAGAGTGGCCCCAATAAAAGTTTTTGGAGGGGGGCAGCGATGAGTAGGCCAAAATTTTTACCCCAAAAGGAAATGTGGAAATTGGGGCCATGAGTGGCCCCAAAAGTGGACAATGACAAATTTTTGGGGTTGGGGGAAAATGAGTGGCCACAAATTTTGGGGGAAATGACCCGATTTGGAAAGGGGGCAGAAGGGGATGGGGTAGGCCACAGGGGTGGGAAAAGGGCGGGTTGTGGAGGTGGGGTTGGGAGCATGTGGTAAAAGAGTGGGAAAAAATGACAGATTGTCGATAGGTGGCGGGAGAAAGAGTAGGCCAAGAGTTGGGAAAAATACAGTTTTTGGAGCTGGAAAAAGCATGGGGTTTTGGCCACAGAGTGGGACAATAAAAGATTTTGGAAGGGGGGCAGCATTAGTAGGCCTTGAGTGGAAATCAAGAAATTTTGGGGGGGGAAACATGAGTAGGCCCCAGAATGGGAAAATGAAATTTTGGTGGGGTGGGGGCAGCATGAGTAGGCCCCAAGGGGTTTCCCCAAAAGACAGTTTGTAGGTGGCACAAAATTAGTAGGCCACGAGTTGGTGGGGGTGGGGGGTTGGGCCACAATCCAAAGGTTTTTGGAAGGTGGCCGGGAGTTGAAATAGGCCAAAAATTGGGACAAAAACAGATTTTGGGGGGAAGCAGCAATGAGAAGGCCCCAGGTGGACAAAAGCAAAGGGGTTTGGGGGTTTTGGGGGCAGGTAGGGGGCCCCAAAGTGGACAATGGGCGGGGTTTGGGGTGGGCCCCGCATTTTGGGGGGCAAGAGTGGCACAATGACGGCTTGTGGAGGTGGTTGGGAGCCTTTAGGGGACAGAGTGGGACAAAAAGACCCCGGGTTGTGGGGGTGGCCAGCATGGGGCCACAGAAATGGGACAATGAAAGTTTTTGGAAACCCGGGGGCCCGCAAAGAGTAGGCCCCTTTAATGGCAAAAAAAACAGATTTTGGAGGTGGGGAGATGGGGTAGCCAAAATGGAAAAATAAAAAATTTTTGGGTGGGGGCGGGAGCCCTTTGGGAGGCCACAGGGTGGGAAAATTACTTTTGGAAAAGGGGGACGGGGAAACATGGGGCAAGGGCCCCAGAAAGGGGGAAATGACAGATTTTTTGGGGTGGGAAAAAACATGAGTAGGCCACAGAGTGGCACAATGACACCCAGCTGTGGAGGTGAGAGGCATAGAATATATAGGGCCACAGAGTTAGGCATAAAGGACATATTGTGGGAGGTGGCACTGCACATCAAGTTTGAGAGGTAGAGCGCCACAGAGTTGGCACAGATAACAGATACGTTAGGTTGAGGAAGCTCAGCAATAGAGAATGGGCTCACAGAGTGGCACAATGACAGAGTCCCCTGTAGGGCTAGCGTGTGATGGTTTTTATAGCCGCATGAGTAGGCCACAGAGTGGTACTAATTACGGATTGTGCAAGGTGTTGGCTCTGCAAGGATGTGGGGGACCATCAGAGTGGAGCACAATGCCAGAGAGATCGTCGAGGGTGGGCGGCCAGCATGATCAGGACATAGAGTGTCACAATGACAGAGTTGTAGGAGCTGGTCAACAGCATGAGTAGGGCCATCAGAGGTGCCATCTCATGAAAATATTGTGGAAGGTGGCTGCATGAGCTAGCACCCATAGAAATGACACAATGACAGATCTGTTGGAGCGTGCCCGCGGCAAGTAGTAGTAGGAACCACAAGAACATGGCACAAGATCAGACAGAACAATTTGGATGAGAGACCAGCAGTCATGAGTACTGTCTCAACAGAGGGCAGCCCAATTACATAGTGTGAGGGAGGTGGCGGCACAGCATTAGTCAGCCCACAGAAGCGGGGCACAAGACCATGTGAGTTCTGCCACAGCATGAGTAGGCCCATATGTGTCACAATGACATGATTTGTGGAGGTGGCAGCATTGGAGTATACCCTATAAAGTGTGCACATTGCGTACGCTTGTCTCTGAGAGCCTGCGCGGCAGCATGAGTAGTGCCCACAGAAGCTGGCTACAATGGCACAATTGTGGAGGTGGTGTCAGCATGAGCAAGCCACAGAGTGGCACAGTCACAGATTGTGGAGGTGTCAGCCTCATGATTAGGCCACAGAGTGTCACAATGAAATAGTGTGGACATGGTAGCAGCATGAGTAGGGCACTGAGTGGCACAATGACAGATTGTGGAGGTTGCAGTAGCATGAGTAGGCCACAGAGTGGCACAATGACAGATTGTCGAGGTGGCAGCAGCATGAGTAGGCCACAGAGTGGCACAATGACAGATTGTGGAGCTGGCAACAGCATGAGTAGGCCACAGAGTGGCACAATGACAGATTGTGGAGGTGGTGGCTGCATGAATGGGCCACAGAGTGGCACAATGACAGATTGTTGAGGGGGCGGCAGCATGAGTAGGCCACAGAGTGGCACAATGACAGATTGTGGAAGTGGCAGCAGCATGAGTAGGCCACAGAGTGGAACACTGACATAGTGTGAAGGTGGCAGCAGCATGAGTAGGGCACAGAGTGGCACAATGACAGATTGTGGAGGTTGCAGCACCATGATTAGGCCACAGATGGGCACAATGACAGATTGTGGAGGTTGCAGCAGTATGAGTAGGCCACAGTGTGGCACAATGACAGATTTTGAAGGTGGTGGCAGCATGAGTAGGCCACAGAATGGCACAATTACAGATTTTGTAGGTGGCATCAGCATTAGTAGGCCACAGAGTGGCACAATCACAGATTATGGAGGTGGCAGCAGCATGACTGGGCCACAAAGTGGCATAAAGACAGAGTGTGGAGGTGGCGGCAACATGAGTAGCTCACAGAGTGGTACAATGAAACAGTGTGTAGGTGGCAGCAGCAGACGTAGGCCACAGAGTGGCACAATGACAGATTTTGGAGGTGGCAGCAGTATGAGTAGGCCACAAAGTTGCACAAAGACAGAGTGTGGAAGTCGCCGCAACATGAGTAGCTCACAGAGTGGTACAATGACACAGTGTGGAGATTGCAACAGGATGAGTGGGCCACAGAGTGGCACAATGACAGAGTCTGGAGGTGGCAGCAGCATGAGTAAAGTCCAAAAACAGATTGGCACAATGACAGAATTTTATGGTGGCAGCAGAAATTAGAAGGCCACAGAGTGGCACAATTCACGGGTTTTTGGAGGTGGGCAGCAGTATGAGTAGGCCACAAAATTGCACAAAGACAGAGTGTGGAATTCGCAGCAACATGAGTAGCTCACAGAGTGGTACAATGACACAGTGTGGAGATTGAGACAGGATAAGTGGGCCACAGAGTGGCACAGTGACAGAGTCTGGAGGTGGCAGCAGCATGAGTAGGCCACAGAGTGGCACAATGACGGATTGTGGAGGTGTTGGCAGCATGAGTTGGGTCAATAGAGAGCGACAAAGACAGATTGTCGAGTGCGGCCCATGCGTAGCCACAGGGTTGCAACAATGAACAGTTAAGGATGCTGACAACAGCATGATTTGTCCCACAGAGTGGCACAATAACAGATAGTGGAAGGTTGGCAGCATGAGTAGTCCATAATGGCACAATACAAGAATTTGGATGTGGCGCAAGCATTATAGGCCCCCAGAGTGGGCATAAGACAATTCTTGGAGGTGTCGGCAGCATGAGATAGACCACAAGTGGCAGCATGTACAGATTGTGGAGGTGGTGCAGCAAGAGTAGTCCAAAGAGTAGGCACAATAACAGATTGTGGCTGTAGAAGCATCAAGCAATCCACAGATAGGTCACAATTACAGATTTATGAGGAGGCAGCCCCAAGAGCCTCCACAGAGTGGCACAAATACAGCTTTGAGGAGGTAGCAGTGCAGCATGATAATGCAAACAAAATATGCACAAAACCAATTTAGGTCGGTAGTCATCAGCATTAATTAGGCCACATATTGGTATAATGCACAGATTCATGAAGTTGGGAATCAGCAGAGAGATCCCCAATTAGTCACATGACAGATATTGTAGGTGTGCAGCAGCATTAGAAGACCACAGAGATGCACAATCACAGTATTGCGGATTGAATCAGTAATGAGTAGGCCACAAAATATGCACAAAGACAGAGTGATGGAATCGCCAGGCAACAAGATTAGCTCACCGGTGGTAACAATGACACAGTTGGAGAAAGTAGACAGTAAAAGTTGGCCACAGAGTGGCACAGTGACAGAGTCTGGAGGTGGCAGCAGCATGAGTAGGCCACAGAGTGGCACAATGACGGATTGTGGAGGTGTTGGCAGCATGAGTGGGTCACAGAGTGCACAATGACAGATTGTCGAGGTGGCGGCAGCATGAGCAGGCCACAGAGTAGCACAATGACAGTTTGTGGAGCTGGCAACAGCATGAGTAGGCCACAGAGTGGCACAATAACAGATTGTGGAGGTGGCAGCATGAGTAGTCCATAGAGTGGCACAATGCAAGAATGTGGATGTGGCGGCAGCATGAGTAGGCCACAGAGTGGCACAATGACAAATTTTGGAGGTGGCGGCAGCATGAGTAGGCCACAGAGTGGCAGAATGACAGATTGTGGAGGTGGTGACAGCATGAGTAGGCCACAGAGTGGCACAATGACACAGTGGGGAGGTGGAGGCAGAATAAGTAGGCCACAGAGTGGCATAAGGACATATTGTGGAGGTGGCAGCAGCTTGAGTAGGCCACAGAGTGGCACAATAACAGATTGTGGAGGTTGAAGCAGAATGAGAAGGCCACAGAGTGGCACAATGACAGATTGTGCAGGTGCAAGCAGCATGAGCAGGGCACAGAGTGGCACAATGACAGATTGTGGAAGTTGCAGCAGCATTAGTAGGCAACAGAGTGGCACAATCAACGATTGTGGAGGTGGCAGCAGCATGAGTAGGCCACAAAGTGGTACAATGACAGATTTTGGAGGTGGTGGCAGCATGAGTGGACCACAGAGTGGCACAATGACAGTTTTTCGAGGTGGCAGCCGCGTTAGTAGGCCACAGAGTGGCAAAATCACAGATTGTGGAGGTGGCAGCAGCATGAGAAGGACACAAAGTTGCACAAAGACAGAGTGTGGAAGTCGCAGCAACATGAGTAGCTCACAGAGTGGTACAGTGACACAGTGTGGAGATTGCGACAGGATGAGTGGGCCACAGAGTGGCACAATTACAGAGTCTGGAGGTGTTGGCAGCATGAGTAGGCCACAGAGTGGTACAATGACGGATTGTGGAGGTGTTGGCAGCATGAGTGGGCCACAGAGTGGCACAATGACAGATTGTCGAGGTGGCGGCAGCATGAGCAGGACACAGAGTGTCACAATGAAAGATTGTGGAGCTGGCAACAGAATCAGTAGGCCACAGAGTGGCACAATGACAGATTGTGGAGGTGGCAGCATGAGTAGACCATAGAGTGGGACAATGACAGATTGTGGAGGTGCCGGCAGCATGAGTAGACCACATCGTGGCACAATAACAGATTTTGGATGTGACAGCAGCATGAGTAGGCCACAGAGGTGCACAATTACATAGTGTGGAGGTGGCGGCAGCATGAGTAGGCCACAGAATGGCACAATGACAGATTGTGGAGCTGGCAACAGCATGAGTAGGCCACAGAGTGTCACAATGACAGATTGTGGAGGTGGCAGCATGAGTAGACCATAGAGTGGCACAATGGCAGATTGTGGAGGTGGTGTCAGCATGAGCAAGCCACAGAGTGGCACAGTGACAGATTGTGCAGGTGGCAGCCGCATGATTAGGCCACAGCGTGTCACAATGAAATAGTGTGGACATGGTAGCAGCATGAGTAGGGCACAGAGTGGCACAATGACAGATTGTGGAGGTTGCAGCAGTATGAGTTGGCCACAGTGTGGCACAATGACACATATTGATGGTGTGGCAGCATGAGGAGGCCACAGAGTGGCACAATAACAGATTTTGGAGGTGGCATCAGCATTAGTAGGCCACAGAGTGGCACAATCACAGATTATGGAGGTGGCAGCAGCATGACTGGGCCACAAAGTTGCATAAAGACAGAGTGTGGAGGTGGCGGTAACATGAGTAGCTCACAGAGTGGTACAATGAAACAGTGTGCAGGTGGCAGCAGCAGACGTAGGCCACAGAGTGGCATAATGACAGATATTGGAGGTTGCAGCAAGTAGAGTAGGCCACAAAGTTGCACAAAGACAGAGTGTGGAAGTCGCCGCAACATTTGCTCACAGAGTGGTACAATTAAAAAGTGTGGAGGTGGCAGCAGCAGACGTAGGCCACAGAGTGGCACAATGGACAGATTTTGAGGTGGCGCATGTATGAGTATGGGCGACAAAGTTGCACAAAGACAGAGTGTGGAATTCGCGGCAACATGAGTAGCTCACAGAGTGGTACAATGACACAGTGTGGAGATTGCAACAGGATGAGTGGGCCACAGAGTGGCACAATGACAGAGTCTGGAGGTGGCAGCAGCATGAGTAGGCCACAGAGTGGCACAATGACAGAGCGTTGAGCTGGCAACAGCATGAGTAGGCCACAGAGTGGCAATATGACGGATTGTGGAGGTGGCAGCTGCATGAATGGGCCACAGAGTAGCACAATAACAGATTGTTGAGGGGGCGGCAGCATGAGTAGGCCACAGAATGGCATAATGACAGATTGTGGAAGTGGCAGCAGCATGAGTAGGCCACAGAGTGGCACACTGACATAGTGTGAAGGTGGCAGCAGCATGAGTAGGGCACAGAGTGGCACAATGACAGATTGTGGAGGTTGCAGCACCAAGAGTCAGGGCCACAGTTTGACACAATGACAAGATTTTGAAGGTGTTGGCAGCAGAGTAGGCCACAAATGGCACAATAACAGACTTTGTGGAGGTGACTTAGCATATTAGTAGCCCCAGAGGTGGCAACAATCACAGATGTATGACGGTGGCAGCAGCATGACTGGGCCACAAAGAGGCATAAGACAGAGTGTGAGTTGGCGGCAACATTGAGTATCTCACAGAGTAGGTACAATGAAACAGTGTTGAGGTGGCAGCAGCAGACGTAGGCCCATAACAGAGTGGCATAATGACAGATTGTGGAGGCTAGCAACCCGCATGAGTAGGCACAGAGATGGCACTATAACAGATTTAGGAGGTGGATCAATAAACAAAGCTGAAGTGCTGCCCGCCGCCCCGGACCGTGCGTGCCCATCCTGTGAAGGCGCCCAAGTCCCGCACCCGCCCGGGCCGCTGCGCCCCGCGCACCCGGGCCCGGAGCGCCCAAAGTCAAAAACACGTATCTGAAATTTGTATTCGGATATTTACAAGGTAATTTTTGGCACCAATCAACCTGTGCTGACATGCTGGATTCTAATTTTAAGTAACAAGGAGGATATGATCAATCAAAGGTGGAAAAGCAAAATTGAAAATGAACACCTATCTTAAACTGTTACTGAAAATAAAAGTGGAGTTTTGCACCTAACAAAGAGACCTGCAGTATAAGAAAAGATGTGGTATCCTATAAGTTCAGGCGCCAATATCCAGGAAATATTTAAATAGGAAAAAAAAAAAAACCTGTTAATAATAAAGCTATTCCAATGTCTACAACTAAGTCTTGTGTGGAACATTATCCATATTCTTTAAGAGCTTGTCTTTGGTTCACCGCGGGGGTCCCCCCTCCGCTCCCCCCCGTGACTTTACATCGGTAGATGCTCCTTTAAAATTCTCTAACCTAACTATATAAAATCTTCCCTTCTCTAATCTAACTAAAGTGTAAGGATCACCGCTAATAGTAGAGGTTTCTGTGTGAAGAAATAAAAATAAATTCGCTGAGGCTGTTTGGACACAAGCAGAGCGCACGTCCTTCTGCTCTGAGACGCTGAGAGACACTGAAGCTGAACAGGAAACGCTGTTCTATGTAAAACGAGGTCATGTGATTTTTCCAGCCAATCGCAACCATACACATCCCAGTCATGACGTCGCACACACATCTCACCGTGCTCTATTCTGTAATCTGATTTGCTGGCCGCCAAAATTACAGGAATCGCCGAAAGTGGCGCGATCTTAATAGATGATGCACAGATTTTAACCTAAATTATCGCATGATCTAAAAAAATCCGATCACCATAAAAACTGTGCCGATTTCAACTTTGTCGATAATAATCGCTCAACACTACTCATGGAGTGACCCCTACTGTGACGTCCCCTTACTGTGCTGAGACCTGTGCCGGCTCCAGTAACCTACTACTGTGTTCTTTGACGCTATCGTACTATCTTAGCCCTCAGCTTGTTTTTTTCCAGCTGGTGCTGCCATGACTTTATCAGGCTGCATTCCTGCTTCAGTTTTTTGGTCAGTTTGCCCCTGTAAGTGCCCAGGGAATTTTAGAGTGAAGCGATTCTAAGAGCGGCGGCAGTCATGTGCGTGTCATACTAAAACACAGCATTGTATGAAGACCAAATCAAGCTCCCTCTGCATATTTTATCATGGCACAATGTTCTACAGCACCCTACAGGCTCTCTGCAGTCAGGAAGCACCTGTTTTTTAACGCGATTCGTCCCGAAGCAATTTGGACCGAAACGGATTTTGGCGGAAAATTTGGTGAAGTCGGCGAACCAAATTTTTGAAAAATTCGCCTATCTCTAGGTGTAACTACGGTCAGGGACAGTACATGTCCTTTACGGCCCACTGGGTGAATGTGCTTCCTGCCCATCCACATCAACAACTTGGACAGGAGACGCCACTCTCTCCTCCACATTGTCAAACTGCGGCTCCTGTGCCAATGTCCGCCTCCTCCTCCACCACAAACTCAGCCTCCAGTCCTGATCCATCATACCACATTTGCAGGGCACAGCAGTGTCACAACTCATTTCGCAGTTCTACACCTGATTTGCCTGGACGAACGACGTCACACAGGGGAGGAACTGCTCCGGTCAACACAAAACCAATTTGTGGCTTTCTCCGCGACAACTGCAAATCAGAACCATGGTGACAGACAATGGGAGGAACATGGTGTCCGCGCTGCACCGAGGAGGGATGGTCCATGCGCCCTGAATGGCGCACTTGTTCAATCTGGTTGTCAAAAGTTTCCTAAAGTCTTCCACCCATCTGCAAGACATTCTAAAAATGGCCAGGAAACTGTTCATGCACTTCATCCATTCCTACAAAGCCAAGCACACCCTCCTTGAGCTGCAGCGGCAGAACGGCCTCCCACAACATAGGCTGATATGCGATGCCATTGGAATTCCAACCTCCATATGTTAGACCGACTGTATGAACAGAGAAAGGCCATTAACGATTTTTTGATGATCCAAGCGGACAAGAGTACTCCCTTGTGTAATTTTGATGTCAGCCAGTGGCAGCTCATGCGTGACACCTGCCCTTTGCTGAGGCCCTTTGAGGAGGCTGGACTCTAACTACCTTCCTCCACCACTATTCTGATGCTGCCACCCGCCTGATGCCACAAATCTGCTGCCTGTTGCTCCATCTGCCTCCCACCATCTTTACCAGGGACTGGAAGTGCCACCCACCTCCACACTCTGTCATTGTGCCACACTCTGACCTCATGCTGCTGCTGCTGATGCTGCTGCCGCTACCTCCGCACTCTGTCGTTCTGCCACTCTGTGGCCTACTCATGTTGCTGCCACCTGCAGAATTTGTCATTGTGCCACTCTCTGACCTCATGCTGCTGCTGCTGTTGATGCTGTCACCTCCACACTGTGTCATTGTGCAACTCTGTGGGCTCCTGATGTTTCTGCCACCTCCAGAATTTGTCATTGTGCCTCTCTCTGACCTCATGCTGCTGCTGCTGTGGATGCTGTCACCTCCACACTGTGTCATTGTGCCGCTTTGTGGGCTCCTGATGTTGCTGCCACCTAGAGAATTTGTCATTGTGCCACTCTGTGGGCGCCTGATGTCGCTGCCACCTCCAGAATTTGTCATTGTGCCACTCTGTGGGTTCCTGATGTTGCTGCCACCTCCAGAATTTGTCATTGTGCCACTCTGTGGGCGCCTGATGTTGCTGCCACCTCCAGAATTTGTCATTTTGCCACTCTGTGGGCTCCTGATGTTGCTGCCACCTCCAGAATTTGTCATTGTGCCACTCTGTGGACTCCTGATGTTGCTGCCACCTCCACACTGTGTCATTGTGCCACTATGTGGGCTCCTGATGTTGCTGCCAGCTCCAGAATTTGTAATTTTGCCACACTGTGGCCTACTCATGCTGCTGCCATCTGACTGCTGTCTCACTGGGACACCCTATGGTTTCCTAATGCTGTTTCCACCCTCCACCACTCTATGATGTTGCCACTATATTTGGTTTTCCCCTTCTTTTCACCTGTCAGAAGGAATGGGAAGGATCAGCATTGTCTAGCCAAAAGCAGGAGTGGATACAGAACACAGAAGACATGCAAATATCCCATTTACTGGTCATCTCTATTTTGGATCAACTCTTGTTTGTTTTGGCTTTAGCAATACTGATGGATTATTGACTGATTGAAAGCGGACACTGAAGGATGAAAGGAAGGACAAAATGATCAGTGATGTCAACGCAAACTTACTGCCAACACCCTCTCCACTCTTTCAGGGGGTTTCTGTGGAATCATCTGATGTCGGTGTAAAAGGAGTTATAGTAGGATCTTGGCACTCAGCTCGGTTATTTCAAGCTGGCGCTGACGTTACCTTGTCAGGCTGCATTCCCACTTCAGTTATTTGGTCAGTTTTGCCCCTGTAAGTGCCCAGGGAATTGAAGAGTGAAGCAATAAATTCGGGACGAAATAAATTTTGTTGCAAAATTCGGCGAACTCGGCAAATCGAATTTTTGAGAAATTCGCCCATCTCTAGTTGGAATCTGTGGGTAACTGGGCATCATAAATTTATGTTCTGCTGCAGAAATAAGGCCAGTATCCAAATCTTCATTCAGCAACTGCTCCAACTCAAGAATAAACTCAGTAGTAGGATCCTTATTTAAAACAGCATAACAATCAGGGTCCTTCAGGAGGTCCTTACACATCCCAAGATATTTTTCTTGGTCCATCAGGACCACATTCCCACCCTTGTCTGAGGGTTTGATTGCTAGGGACTTATCACGTTCCAGAGATAACAAGGCTTGCATCTCCATTTTAGATAGATTGTTTTAAAGAATAGAGGTTGTTCTTTTAAAGAGGTCAACTCCTCAGTCACTGCTTTTACAACAAGGTCGATTTCTGGAGTATCAAAATGGGGGGGGCATCCGATCACTTTTAAGTTTGAGATACGTATATGCTCCTGATCTTTCCCCCTTAACCAAAAGTCAAGTAAGTACCTGGAACCCCCTCAAGATCTTCAACGGAAAGCCCAAACTCTCGACATTTTTGCACGTCCTTTATCTTTTTATTTTTTTTCATTTTAACTTGCGCGCAAAAAGGTGAAGATCCTTTACCAAAACAAAGTCATTAAACCTGGTTGTGGGTACAAAACTAAGCCCCCTGGAGAGAACTGACATCTCCACCTCACTAAGAGATCTCTGTGACAAGTTGATAATGTGTTGGCTATCACATGTCATTGAATTTGACGTTGCCGTAGCTCGTATGAAGGTCCTTCCCTCCCCTCTAAAAACGACATTGAGGAGGAGGAGGATGAATGACCAAATTGTTCTCCATGGCCCATTTGACTCCATCTTTTTCGGCCCCGGCCCCGAGGTCTGCCCCGACTTTGGGCTCTATTAGTTTGTTGAGTCGTTCTATGGGAGTCTGTGTCTGAAGATTCTAAATCCGAGGATTGAACTTCCTTCGGAATTATAGCCTTTTGTCTCAACGATTGATAGACACTCCCTTACTTGAAGTCTACTAAATCGCGTGTATATTGTTTATGCTTACGGTTCTTAAGAGACAATTGATACTTGTCAGCAGAGACTCTTAAGGCCTGTTCCCTTTTTCCAAAATCCGGGTGTTCCTTAAGTTTTAACGCTTGTTCTCTCAAAGTTTTCAAAGTGACCAAGGTAGCCTCAAAAGTTTTCTGCCTTTCCTCTAATAGCATTCTCATTAGTCTGAGGGAGCTCTCTGTAAGTTCTTCCTCCCACCTCCTCAATAAAGAATCAGTCTGAGATCTAAGGGCAGGTGACACCAAAATACGTAGCCCGCTAGGCACTATAAGGGACTGAATGTAATGTTTCAGCAACTGCACCTCCCACCAAGACTTCAAGTTTGCCTGGAAAGCAAAATATAAGTTTTTAAAAAAATATTTTCAAGTCTGAAGGATTGTCCTGTGTCAAATCAAGGTCACTATCTGAGAATTAGTAGAATACAAGGTAGATTGCTCCAGCACACTGCTCATTCTTTAAAAAAATCGCACTTTATTGAAAACTAAGCGTTAAAAAACATGGTTTAAAAACAATACAAAACACCTAATGAGGACATGCTGTCAAAGCGTTTCAGGCCCTGAGCAAAAAACTAACTGAGAATACTGCTTTGGCCTCTGCCCTATGCTTCTCAAAATCTATAGGATCACTCAAAAATCCAGCCATTTTAAAGCCAACAAATAAATGCAATGTACTATATCAACCTTTGAGTCTTTAACAAAGATCACAGCATTTAATGAAACCCAATTAAAATATAACATTTATTCGATATGCATTAATAATATAAAAAACAAACCCTCCATATAAAACAAACTTCAGCTTGCAATATATATCCCATGGAATAGCTCTAGGACTTACAGTTTGTTGATCAAGAATGTGATAATGTCTGTTTGTTGAATCCACCATATATTGTGAAACTGTCCTAGAGCAAAAAAGCTCAGTTGTCCAAAAAGAAGAGGGATCAATATCCTAAACCGACCCTAGCTTTTCCCTACCAAAAAGGGGGGACATCGCCCCAAAAAGGGTGGCTCCACAAAGAAAACTCCCTAAAGAATATTCTAACTCTGTAACTACAATGCAAAGTACTATTTAAGCCCACAAAAAAACA
Source organism: Phyllomedusa bahiana (assembly GCA_025379985.1). NCBI lineage: Eukaryota > Metazoa > Chordata > Amphibia > Anura > Hylidae > Phyllomedusa > Phyllomedusa bahiana. The sequence continues at coordinate 19,895 of JAODAL010058174.1, forward strand.
CAATGCAAAAGGGCTATTCAAGCCCACAAAAAACCCGATGCGTTTCCCCTCAAATGGTAACTGGGGTTCATCAGGGGACAACTCATAGGTAGCAAAGAGAAGAAGCTGATAGCTAAAATAAGATGGCATTTAAAAGATACTGCCATAATGATACCCCAATTCGATACATAGGGTTATCAACTTATCCGGCTCTCCATATGATGTAAGTGAGCAGCTGAAAATATCACCAGCTGTCCCTAAATATCCACAGAGACCACTCCCCCAAATCGGTAGCAAATCATCAAACAAACCTGTATGATGTAATCATTAAATGCCGCAGGTCCGCGAAAGCACCACGCCGGATGAACTTCCGGCGATCCCAAGCCAGACAAGCTTCCGGTGTTACCTAGACAGCATGATGATCACTTCCAATGGAACCCGCGCGTGCGCTGAACACAGTGGCAAGATGGCGCAAATGCGCATGCGTGACTGCCGGCTGACGAAAGAGCGTAACAGTCAAAAGCTGCGCCTGCACTGAACATAGGGGTGCAGTGGTGCCAATGCGCCTGCGCGACTGCCGGCCTACGAGAAAGCATAACTACCGGCTTAGAGTAGAGCGCGCTTGTACTTATCAATGAAGCATCTCCGCACCAATACATCTGCGCGATTCTCAATCTCCGGCGTGCGCATATCACTTAGATAAAAGACGTGCTAAACCGCCTAGTCAATGATGACTTAAAGAAAATACTCAAATGCAGCAAAACGTAATGAACCAGCCAAATACGTCCAGGGTAGAAGGCAATGCAAGACTTTTTATTTATCCACAAATAAAAACATATCCAGACTAGTGACGAGCGATTACGTCGACTATCGTCATCGGGTCGATAGTCGATATCGGCAACTACCAAGACGATTTCCGATAGTCGATAATAGATTATCGCCGATGACCATTAAAGTCTATGGGAGAGGAACAACACCTTCATTCTTACATCCAAACAGGGCTGGAGAAGCTGGAATTAACAAACCACAACAGTCAAATGGATACATGCTACATCTTATGCAACACACTTAGGTTATAAAAGCAACAGAAAAAAGTCACAGACCATTCACTATCCCTGTCTTGTACCACAGAATGACCCTAAAACCTGCATGACCCACAAATTAAAAAGTGCCAGAAGGCAGTATGATTTGAACCATCACTTGAACTGGACATTGAATATCCCTGTCCTGGAACGCAGCATGAGCCCCAAACCTGCATGATCCCAGATTAAAAAATGCCGGAAAAAGGAGTCTTTCAACCATCATTTTAGTTTCACTGGACATACACTAGCCCGGTCCTGGGCCATAGCATGAGCCCCAAACCTGGGATGACCCCGATTAAAAAGGCCGGGAAAAAAGGGGTCTTTCAACCACCATTTTAGTTGAACTGGACATTGGACTATATCTGTCCTGGACCACAGCATGAGCCCCAAAACCTGCATGACCCCCAGATTTAAAAAGTGCCAGAAAAAAGGAGTCTTTGAACCACCATTTTAGTTGAACTGGACATTGACTATACATGTCCTGTACCGCAGCTTGACCCTCAAACCTGTATGACCCATAGATTAAAAAGTGCCGGAAAAAGGAGTCTTTCAACCACCATTTTAGTTTAACTGGACATTGACTACCCGTCCCCTGGGCCACAGCATGAGCCCCCAAACCTGCATGACCCCCAGATTTAAAAAAAACTGCCGGAAAAAGGAGTCTTTCAACCACCATTTTAAATTTCACTGGGCATTGACTACACCCGTCCTGGCCGCCCGCATGAGCCCAAACCTGCATGACCCCCAGATTTAAAAACTGCCGGAAAAAGGAGTCTTTCAACCACCATTTTAGTTTCACTGGACATTGACTACACCTGTCCTGGGCCGCAGCATGAGCCCCAAACCTGCATGACCCCCAGATTTAAAAAGTGCCAGAAAAAGGAGTCTTTGAACAACCATTTTAGTTGAACTGGACATTGACTATACATGTCCTGTACCGCAGCTTGACCCTCAAACATGTATGACCCACAGATTAAAAAGTGCCGGGAAAAGGAGTCTTTGAACCACCATTTTAGTTGAACTGGACATTGACTATACCTGTCCTGGGCCACAGAATGACCCCAAACCTTCATGTACCCCAGATTTAAAAACTGCCGGAAAAAAGAGTCTTTCAAAACCCCCATTTAAGTTGAACTGGACATTGACTATAAAATGTCCTTACCGCAGCTTGACCCTCAAACCTGTTATGACCCACAGATTAAAAAAGTGCCAGAAATAGGAGTTCTTTTAACCACCATTTTAGTTGAAATGGACCCTTAACTAAACTTTTCCCGTACCCCCAAGACC
>JAODAL010058175.1:0-22242 GCA_025379985.1 Phyllomedusa bahiana
AGATTATAGGGCGACAGATCCCGCAGGGGCCCCCAGGAGACTATGGGCAGACAGATCCTGCAGCAGGGCCAGAGAGATCTATAGGGCAGACAGATCCCGCAGCAGGGCCAGAGAGATCTATAGGGCAGAGAGATCCCGCAGCAGGGCCAGAGAGATCTATAGGGCAGACAGATCCTGCAGCAGGGCTATAGAGATCTATAGGGCAGACAGATACTGCAGCAGGGCAAGAGATCTATAGGGCAGACAGACCCCCGCAGGGCCATAGAGATCTATAGGGCGGGCAGCCCCCGAGCAGGGCCAAGAGATCTATAGGGCAGACAGATACGCAGCGGGGGCATAGAGTTTCTATAGGGCAGGAGATCGAGCAGGGCTAAGAGATCTATAGGGCAGACAGATACTGAGCAGGGCATAGAGATCTATGGGGGCAGACAGATACTGAGCGGGGGCTATAGAGATCTATGGCGACAGAAAATGTAGCAGGGCTATAGAGATCTTAGGGGGCAGGCAGATACTTAGAGGGCCATGAGATCATATGGCAGACAGATACTATAGAGGGGCCATAGAGATCTATAGGGCAGACAGATACTATAGAGGGGCCATAGAGATCTATAGGGCAGACCTAATATGAAATGGACGTCACCTATGTCCCCGCCAAATCTCAGCGCTGCGCCACTTTGACCAATTCCCCAGTACAAGCAATAAAGCGTCTATAAGGCGCAGGTCGCCACACAGTGACCCGTCCCTGGCAGCCTCGCTTTTTCCATTGCTCACGCCGGCCGGAAGGAGGAGGACAATCGTCTCAGTTCCAGCTGAATAAGTTTAAAGGGCAACTCCATTCACAAACATAGGATTATGACCGGTCACTGCCCGGTCGCAGCTTCCATCCTGCATTTGCTAAATAAGGACTCCACACAGCATCAAGGGAAGATGAAGAGCAATGAGAAGAGAAAAAGAAAAAAACAGGGGTGCCCCAAAAAGACTGACACCCCCTTTTTGTGGGGATCACTTCCCCGTCTCTCATACAAAGGAGGATTACACTGACAGATAACACCTATATAAAAGACTGATGACAAATCCTATCTCAGGAATCGGCAAAAAAAGAAGACGACTTCAATCAGCTCAATGGATCCTGGGTGTGCGTCGACTGGAGGCGGCGCGGCAGAGCACAGACAAGTCACCAGCTTCCAAGACCTCGATATCGTCCTTGTGTTAAAATGCCCAAAATTTATTTTAAAAATGTATAAAAACGAACCTTGGATACAAAGCAGCGTAACGCGCCCTCATACAGTCAGATCTACATGCAAAACGCTACAGGAGGGCGACTTACGCTGCTTTGTATCCAAGGTTCGTTTTTATACATTTTTAAAATAAATTTTGGGCATTTTATCACAAGGACGATATCGAGTTTTTTTCTTTGGAAGCTGGGAACAGGCTCCTGAAAGTGTCAGCTCAGAACAGACATCCGGTCAGGCGTGTGTACGACTCTCCATTCTGTTCTATGAGAGTTCTGATTATAGCCGAACACAGCGCTACCCTGTGCTGGGAACTCCCATAGAACAGAATGGAGAACACAGCGCTCCCCTGTACTGGAAACTCTCATAGATGAGAATGGAGAACACAGCGCTCCCCTGTACTGGGAACTCCCATAGAGGAGAATGGAGAACACAGCGCTCTCCTGTACCGGGAACTCTCAGATGAGAATGGAGAGACGTCCACCATCACCACCAAGGCTGGAGAGAGGAGCACAGTCACCTGCCCAGACGGGGCTACAGCATGTCCTGAAGGGGAGGCAACCAGTGTCTATTAGTAAGATGGCCACAGCATCCATGTGGCCACCAGGATTAAGGGAACAGAGCAGCAAGGAGGACTTGGCCGTTTACCTAATCCCACTAAACTTTTGGTCAAAGCACCCCCTCAGGATCTCTCAAGGTTCTGCCTGGAGAGATGACCAAAGTCTTGCCCACTGCGAGAGCCGCTGGCCACAGGCAGCATCCCGAGACCAGAGCTCAGCTGTTTAGTCAACCTCTGGCCAACTTTTGGTTGAACTCATCCTCACCCCCAAAGACATGTCTGAGTCTCACCTGGTGAGATGACCACAGTGTCAACTAGTAAGATGGTCACTGGCCACAGCGTCCATGTGGCCACCAGGATTATGGTAACAGACCATGGCTGTTTAACTACCTTTAGACATAGTCCTGCCCAGAGAGGTGACCACAGTCGTCTTCCACTCCCCCCAGGGATATGCCATAATCCTGCCCAGAAAGGTGACCACAGTCTTCTTCCACTCCCCCCAGGGATATGCCATAATCCTGCCCAGAAAGGTGACCACAGTCATCTTCCACTCCCCCCAGGGATATGCATAGTCCCTGCCCAGAGAGGTGACACAGTTCTTCTTCCACTCCCCCAGGGATATGCCATAGTCCTGCCCAGAGAGGTGACCACAGTCTTCTTCCACTCCCCCCAGGGATATGCCATAGTCCTGCCCAGAGAGGTGACCACAGTCTTCTTCCACTCCCCCCAGGGATATGCCATATCCCTGCCCGGAGAGTTGACACATTCTTCTTCCACTCCCCCCAGGGATATGCCAAAGTCCTGCCCAGAAGGTGACCACCAAAAGCCTTCTTCTCACTCCCCCCAGGATATGCCATAGTCCTGCCCAATAGGTACCACACGTCTTCTTCCCACTCCCCCCCAGGATATGCCATAGTCCTGCCCGGAGAGGTGACCACAGTCTTCTTCCACTCCCCCCAGGGATATGCCATAGTCCTGCCCGGAGAGGTGATCACAGTCTTCTTCCACTCCCCCCAGGGATATGCCATAGTCCTGCCCAGAAAGGTGACCACAGTCGTCTTCCACTCCCCCCAGGGATATGCCATAGTCCTGCCCGGAGAGGTGACCACAGTCTTCTGCCACTCCCCCCAGGGATATGCCATAATCCTGCCCAGAGAGGTGACACAGTTTCTTTCCACTCCCCGCCCAGGGATATGCCAATAAGTCCTGCCCGGAGAGGTGATCACAGTCTTCTTCTACTCCACGCCCAGGGAATGCCATATTCCTGCCCGTAGAGGAGACCACAGTCTTCTTCCACTCCCCCCAGGATATGCCAAGTCCCCTGCTGCCCGGATAGGTGATCACAGTCATCTTCTACTCCCCCCAGGACATGCCATAGTCCTGCCGGAGAAGGTGGGACCACAGTCTCTTCCACTCCCCCCAGGGATATGCCATAGTCCCTGCCCGAGAGGGGACCCACAGTCGTCATCCACCTCCACCCCAGGGATATGCATAGTCCTGCCGGCAGAGGTGATCACAGTCATCTTTTTCCACACCCCCCAGGGATATGCCATAGTCCTGCCCGGAGAGGTGATCACAGTCATCTTCTACTCCCCCCCAGGGACATGCCATAGTCCTGCCCGGAGAGGTGACCACAGTCCATCTTCTACACCCCCCCCGAGGGATATGCCATGTCCTGCCCGGAGAGGTGATCACAGTCTTCTTCCACTCCCCCCAGGGATATGCCATAGTCCTGCCCGGAGAGGTGACCAAACCCTTGCCCACTAAGACTATAACATCCTCACCCCCAAGGACATGTCCAAGTCTCACCTGGTGATATGACCACAGTCTTCCTCCTCACAATATGCCGTAGTACTATCTGGAGCGGTGACCACAGTCTTGCCCACTAAGATGGGCACTGGCCACAGCGTCAATGTGGTCACCAGGATAATGGGAACAGAGCAAAGAGAATTCGGCTGTTTAACCCCGGCCAACGCCCGTTTCATCCCACCGTGTGGGGCAGAGTATTCTAATCTATTCCAGGCTCATGGGGTCTCCCTTCCACCCTCTTGCAGGTGACTGAGGGCCCTGCACATACACAATATAACGCTGTGAGGCATCACCAAACGTTAGCGTCCCCCCCAGTGTGCGGCGGCCACGAGCAGTCCTCATACGCAGGCAATGGACAACTTTTATACAATCTCATCTCCAACTCAGGAACCAAAGTGATGGCTGAAACGATGCCAAAAAACCAGCGCGACCCTCCGAGACCAGTGAAGGGCAAGCGCCTCTGTGAAGACCCCAAATATTTGAAGCCAAAGCCCAGGCAGCGTCCCGAGGACGGGGAGGAGAGCTCCACATGGCAGCCACGGTCGCTGCGCGATCTCCGGGGCTTACTGACTACTCACTCGGGTAACACGTCTTCCCATGGAAACAAATGTTGTGCTAGTCCTCTGGTGATGGAGGTGGCGCGACGCGATTCAGGGGACGGGGGTGAGAGCGGCAGGGGCGGCAGTGCCTACAACCTGCAAGAGGGAACGCTATCGGTGGCCCATGGGCCGATACCAGGCGGACGGGTCCGGGGGGGAACCGCTCACAGGCCGCAGAGCCCAACAGCGACCCTGTATTAGTTTTAAATAAGAATAATTTCATGTTTGCCTAAGTAATGATATCATATGATCACACGTTATCCACTAAGTTATGAACTGATTGATGAGACTCTATAAAAGGTAAATGCAAAATAAATACACAATATTTATAAAAAATACAAATATATAAATAGAAAAAAAAATCTAAATAAAAAATCTAAATGGTAATAAAATACAAATCTAAATAAAATATAAATAGTAGTAAAAACAAACAGTAATAAAACAAATAAAGATAGCAATAAAATACAAATAAAATAAAGATTAGTAATAAAATATACGGGGGGGCAACCACCATGGGGGGTGGAAATAAAGATAAAAATGGAATAAAATACATCAAATAATAAATAAAAAATATAAAAAAAGAAAAATGGTAAAAATACAAAAAAAAATAAAAATAGTAATAAAATACAAATTTAAAAAAAAATATCAAACAAATACATTAAATAAAAATACTTCAAAATAAAAGAATAAAAAATATATAAAAAAAAAAATAGATAAAATGAATAGTCAAATAAAAATACAAGTAGAAATACATAAAAAAGATAATAAATCAAAAATTCAAATAAAAATACATAAAAATAAAAAAATAGATTAAAAAAAGAAAATAAAATAATTAATAAAATTTTTATATGGAAGATTTTTAGGTGAAACCTTCCCATTATCACTACAGATTCTGGCGCCCCCTTTTCCTACGAACCAAGCAGCGATCCCCGGGTTATAAAAACGTCTAATCTGAGATTATGAAATCTGTGGTTTTTCAAAGTTGCAGGATGGCGCCAGCGCCTCCTCAGCCCCCCGAACTATTTTTTTCTCAGGATTTCTAGCTTCATTTTGCGAGGCGGCAAAGGCCGCATGATACAGATGAGGACGGCGTCACGTGTTGCATTTTTGCAAAATTAAAAAAAAAAAACTTGTGAAAATGCAGTTATGATGGGGGGAGGAGGGGACTGCGGCGGCCGATGTGAATATATAAATTATATTCTAAGGAGATTAAAAAAATAACTATAGGACAATGTGGTAATAAAAAACAACAATGTACTAATGACGATCATATTTAATAAAATATCACATTTATAACATTAAATGTGATATAATGTAACCATAAAATAAAGTAGTATACATAATTACGTAATAAAATAACATGTAATAAAATATGTAACATAATAGTAATAAAAAATATAAAAAAGTAAAATAAAAATAAAAGTACTAAAATAATAAGAAAATACATGTAATCAAATATGTAACCCAATAGTAAAAAAAACAAAATATGTAATAAAATAACAAGTAATAAAATATGTAACATACTAATAAAAATAAAATACACAAAATATGTACCGTAATAGTAAAAAAATAAAAATTATTAAAAAACAAATATGTAATAAACTATGTAACATACTAAAAAATAAAATATGTAACTATAGTAATAAAAATATAAAAAGTAAAATAAAGTCCTAAAAAAGAATAATATTTTAAACAAAAATTAAAAATTGTAATTAAAAAAAAAGACAATAGTAATAAAATATCGTAAAAAAATTTAAAAACTAAAAAAAATATAAAAATAAAAGACAATAAAAAATATAATAAAATATGTAACATAATAGTAAAAAAAAATATAAAAATAAAAAATAAAGTACTAAAATAAAAAATAAATTAAAAATGTTATAATAATACACAGATGTAAAGTAAACAACAATAAAACACAAATTAAAAAAATTACGTGGTTTTGTAGCCAAAATAAGTGTGGCGGGGCCTAATAGCCAAATGTCAGCCTAGGGAACCCCAATAACAAGTTAGCAATCCGTGTGTATTTACTGTGCACGAAACGCGACGTGGACAGGCACTGCTCACGTTGCTATCTGCTGTGCGTTCCTACGGAGATTACTATACGAGGGACCATGTGCGCTCCCTGCAGATCCGTCACCAGATATAGATGCACGTATCTGCAGACGCGCTGCTCCGGCGACACTGCTGCAGGCGTAACCTTATCTCACCATGTATGTTCCAGATGCAGAAGTAAAGAGTCAATCCCCCCTCCTGCCCCCCCCTTCCACCTCCTTCTAAATGTCACAGCGCACCCAATCACCCCCCCCCCCCCCTGGTGCATGGGAGGAGGGAGCGGCGCGGCGTGAAACGCGCACAGTCCGCCTTTCGGGCCCTTTGGTTGCCATATGTTTCAGCCACAGGTGGAGGTGTCCCTGTTTTGCAGTGAGATGGTGGCACCTGGCCGGCGCGCTTACCTCTGTGAACATGTCTCGCTTCCCTCCTACATGGCTTGGTGCGTCTCCGCCGCTGCTCAGTCCCGGTCGGCCGCTCGGCCCCTTCCCCGGCAGCTTTCGCAGGAGAGAACTTTTAATCTCTTCCCTGGCACGGGCAGGGCCGTGAGAAGCCTCGCCGAGCTCCCAGGCATAACTCCCTTGGCTGCGCTCCTAAAAATGCTCTCTCAAGTAAATGGTTGCTTAGCAATGTTTGCCTTCCCCTCTGCCGATCTGGAAGCGGCCACATCTGTCCCTCCAGGCAGGGCGCTCGCTAGGACGAGGCGGCCGGAGCGCACGGCGCGCACCTACACACACCCATTTTCCTGCAATGCCCCCCGGGTCGGCTCCTTTGAATTTGATCAAGTGCCTTCTCCTTCAGCCGGGGAGGAGCAGGAGGTGATGAAAGCTGCGGTGCCCACGGGACCTCCTTAGTGACTGCACCAAGAAAACACCTGCCTGCTCCCAGGCAAACAATGCCGCCAGATAATGAGGCGAGCACAAGGAAGCACCCGATCCAGGGCTACACCAGATCCAGACACTGCTGTGCAACACTCCCCACCTGCAGGCCGCGCTCACACTGTGCACTACTGCAACACGGGCTCCTCCATGCAGGTGGCTTTGTAATTTAGAAACTTGTTATAAAAAAAAAAAAAAAAAAAAAGCAATGTGTGAATTCAACCACAGAGGCGGCTCGCCGCAGCAGGGCCCCCCGCTCGGCCCCAGAGGCGGCTCGCCGAGCCCCCCCCGCCCCCAAGGGGGGGGGGGGGGGGGGGGGGGGGGGGGGGGGGGGGGGGGGGGGGGGGGGGGGGCTGCAACAGGGCCCCCCTCGGCTTTTCAGAATCAGCCACAGAGGCGGCTCGCCGCAGCAGGGCCCCCCGCTCAGCCACAGAGGCGGCTCGCCGCAGCAGGGCCCCCCGCTCAGCCACAGAGGCGGCGCGCCGCCGCGGGGCCCCCCGCGCAGCCACAGAGGCGGCTCGCCGCAGGAGGCCCCCGCTCAGCCACAGAGGCGGCTCGCAGCAGGGCCCCCCCGCTCAGCCACAGACGGCGCCGCCGCAGGGCCCCCCGCTCTGCCACAGCGGCGGCTCGCCGCAGCAGGGCCCCCCGCTCAGCCACAGAGGCGGCTCGCCGCAGCAGGGCCCCCCGCTCAGCCACAGAGGCGGCTCGCCGCAGCAGGGCCCCCCGCTCAGCCACAGGCGGCTCCGCAGCAGGGCCCCCCCGCTCAGCCACAGTGGCGGCTCGCCGCAGCAGGGCCCCCCGCTCAGCCACAGGCGGCTCGCAGCAGGGCCCCCCGCTCAGCCACAGGCGGCTCGCAGCAGGGCCCCCCACTCAGCCACAGGCGGCTCGCAGCAGGGCCCCCCACTCAGCCACAGGCGGCTCGCAGCAGGGCCCCCCCACTCAGCCACAGGCGGCTCGCAGCAGCCCCCACTCAGCCACAGGCGGCTCGCAGCAGGGCCCCACTCTTTGTGTTCACACGTCTTTTAAGACGTATTTTGCGCACATTTCTAGTGTAATTTTGCTGAAACGGCCCCAACCAATTGACAATACACTTCCCATACAGCGCGATGTAAAATACACGACGGACGACGCATTTCACACTCGTCTGAAAGGAATTGACTTGTCAATTCTTTCAGGTGATTTGGAATAAATGGAGGCAGAAATCTGACTTGGGGCGATTGCACGGCAGATTCACGGCGCAATGACGCCCCAGTTTCAACAAGCGCGCAATCACTGCAGCTCCGCTAGATTGAAATAAATCATATGAGTGCAATACCACACCCGACCTGAGGATGGGGGAGGCAGTAATAATTTAACTCCTCTAAAAGTACAAATCTAAGCCAGCCATTCCTTAAAGGGGATGTCCAGGATCAGAAATACATGGCTGCTTCCTCCCTAAGACAGCGCCACCCCTGACCACAGGCTGTGTCTGGTATTGCAGCTCAGCTCCATTGAAGTAGATATCATTAGTGCAGTACTACACATGACCTGAGAATGAGGGTGGCGCCACTTAGAAAATTATTGCTGCCTTCCAAACTCCACTAAAAGGACAAATCAGTCCAAAATAAGCAAGACAGTCCTTACTTAAAGGCGCTGGCCAAGATTAGAAAAAGATGGCTGCTTCCTTCTAGAAACAGCGCCACCCCTGTCCACAGGCAGTCCCTGTTATTGCATCTCGGCTCTACTGAAGTAAATATCATGAGTGCAATACCACATATGACCTGAAAATGTGGGTGGCGCCGTCGATTTGGAAAGCTGCAATGATTTTCTAACTCCTCTAAAAGTAGAAATCTAAGACCGCCATTGCTTAAAGGGATTGTCCAGTATTAGAAAAACATGGCTGCTTCCTTCCCAAACCAGCGCCACCCCTGACAACAGGCTGTGCCTGGTATTGCAGCTTATATCTATTGAAGTTAATGTGGCTAAGCTGCAGTACCAGACATGGCCTGTGGACAGGGGTGGCACTGTTTTTTTCTGGAAGAAAGCAGCCATGTTTTTCTGTTTAAAGGGAAACTTTACTCTGGCATCTAAGGACACTTAGAAGATGCCTGGTGTCTGCAGAACCGTCTTATCAGTTTGCGACCATTGGAGGCGACGCCAGCTGTTGTAGAGGACGCCGTGTTTGCTGAAGGTGCTGGCTACACACGACCGCACTCCAAACAGGAACGCCAGTGTATGATCAGGACGATCGCCCATTCTGCAAATAGAGCGTGGCCGATAGTCGGGCACTCTGTCGTGCTCTTAAAGGGACAGGACCAGCAACCTTGTTATTTTCACATAATGACAAGCAATAAATGTCGGTGGCGCCTGAGAGGTGCAAGCGTCATCAGCAAGAAAAGGTACGGAAAGCTGGAAACCTCCCAGTGCAGGAAATGATTAACCCATTATTCCTTCATGTATTACATAGTCCAGTCTAATCCGATCTATCCCTGTCCAGATAATAGAGCGATCATGACGTCATTACCTACTATTTGTAATGAGACTACATAGTGTAGAGATAAGCAGCAGTAAAGTGAGATCAGCCTGCGTGGCCATTCAGGAGTTCTCTTTTTACTATCACAGCTGGAGAAGGACACGATTTTATGTGCAGCTCCTAACTGCATTAACCGCACAGGAGGGGGAGGAAAGGAGCAACTGGGTGGGAGAGTGGGGAAGGGGTAGGAAGGAGACAACTGGGTGGGAGGGTGTAGAAGAGGGGCAACATACAGGGAGGAGGAAGGAGGCAACCGGGCGGGAGGGAAAGCGGCAACTATTTAGAAAGGAGGCATCCGGGCGGGAGTGGTTTGGGAAGGAGGCAAATCGCGCAGGTGGAGGGGTTAGGAGAGAGGCAACCGGGTGGGAGGGTTGCTTGTGGTTTAGGAAATAGGCAAGTGGGCGTGAGGAGCCAAGCGGGCATGAGGGCGCAAGGAGGCAAGCGGGCGGGAGGGTGGAAGGGGGGTGTAGGAAAGGGGCAACCATTTAGGAAGGAGGCAAGCGGGCGGGAGGAGGAAGGAGGCAACCAGGTGGGAGGGTGGGGTGTAGGACAGGGGCAACCATTTAAGAAAGGTAATCGCGCAGGTGGAGGGGAGTTGGGGGTTAGGAGAGAGGCAGTCGGGCGGGAGGGTGGGCGGAGTAGGAAGGAGGCAACCGGGCGGGAGGGTGGAGGTAACTGCAGGGGAAGGGGAATCAGTCGCAACAGTGGGGGAGAAAAGTGGCAATGGCGTCTGGGGACAGCACTGCAACTACAGGGGAGAAAAAAATGCAACAGAACTGCAACAGAATTGGGAGGAGGTGGGGGTAAATGAAACCGAAACTGCATGGGGGGTGGCACACAACCAAAACTGCAGGGAGAGAAGAGGCAACAGCATGGGGAGGGGGGGGGGGGGGGAAGGTAACTCCGAGGAAGCACATTGCCCATAACTGCGGGATGGAGGGGGCTGGTGGGGGAGGTGCTGGCTGCTCGGGTGTCTGATTTGGTGTTCAGTACCTTCCTACCCTTCTGCCGCCTCCTGCTTGGTTTAGCAGCGACCTGACACTGACCGGCCAGAAGCCAGGGGAACGGCTGGAGATGGCAGGAGGAGTGCGCACATCCCGGGTCCTCCCCAGCGAGCGGCGCGACCTAGAGCATCCCCTGTGCAAGCGGCAGGTTCATCCGGGCGCAGAGTCCACAACGTCACAGACCGCAGCGGAGCAGCTCGAAGCCGGAGGAGCCACAACGTAGAAACCCTCCGCTCAATGCAGCAACTGTGGCTCTGAGATCCGGGGTCGGGCGGCACAGAACGCGTGGGTGTCCTAGAACAGTCTGATGGAGAATACAAGTCTGGCCACAGGTCTGGTTTTTCTAGTGCTGCCCTCTAGATCGCATATCAACACAATTGCGCATTTCCCACAGAATCTGCCATAGTTGTTTGCACCGCAGAACGCAAAATCTGCACCAAAAGAATCTATGTACAGAACAACCTACACCTCTTGTTCTGTAGAGATCACTTCCCCACAGTCTCCTCATCACAGGCAGGATTACACTGACAGGTAACACCTATATATAGATAACACAGGATCCACCATTCACTATAGACTGACCCCTCCTGTTCTGTAGAGATCACTTCCCCACAGTCTCCTCATCACAGATAGGATTACACTGACAGGTAACACCTATATATAGATAACACAGGATCTTCCATTCACTATAGACTGATCCCTCCTGTTCTGTAGAGATCAATTCCCCACAGTCTCCTCATCACAGGCAGGATTACACCGACAGGTAACACCTAAATATAGAAAACAAGAATCCATCATTCGCTATAGACTGACACCTCCTGTTCTGAAGAAAGGGGGAAGTTTTGCGCAAAACCCGAAACCAAAATATATATATTTCTAGCCAGTTTGGGTGGAGGGGCGGCCAATCACTCTAGAGCCATTTTGACCCCTACCTCCTGCCAATTTATAAGGATAAATCCAAGATTCAGCAGTACAGACACCAAGTGAAGGATTTACGCAGACTCCACGGCAGCCGAACAGGAGGAAACTTGATAAATACGAACTAAAAAAGTTTCCTCATTTACATTTAGGAGGTAAATAAACTTCAAATAAAACTTTAGTATAAAAGTGTCCATGTTGCTGAAGGCTAATTAAAAGGATTCAAACATTTACCAGAACAGCTGACAGGTGAAGGATTTACAGACTCCACGGCAGCAAAAAGGGAGTAAAATTTTAATGAAGCCGATTAGGAAGCAAATAAACTACACAAAAAATCTTTAGCACAAAAACGTCCATGTCCAAGCCCGATTTAAAGAATTTGTTCAGGAATCAGCAGGGTAATCGGCAGGGGAAGGATTTACACAGACTCCACAGCAGTGACATGGTAGGACATTTGTAGTGAAGACTATTCAGAAAGTTGCTTCACTTTAAATTTAAGAAGCAAATAAAACAATGAATAAATACTTCAGTTCAAAAGTGTCCATGTCCGTCAAGGCCAATTAAAAAGATTTATTAGAGATTCAGCAGGACAACTGACAGGAGAAGGATTTACACATACTTCAAAGCAGCAAAACAGGAGTGAAATTTTAATGAAAACCATTAAAAGAAGTTGCTTCAATTTGCATTTAGGTTGCAAATAAAAAAAAAAATTAATCTGAAGTCAAGGACATGAACAGTTGCAATTAAGTTTTTTTCTAGTGTATTTACTTTCAAAATGCAAAATGAAATCACTTTCTAAATTGCAGTTATTAAAAATGTCCTACCATGTCGCTGCTGTGGAGTCTGTGCAAATCCTTCCTCTGACGACTGTCCTGCTGGATCTCAAACACTAAGTCAAAAGAACAGCAGGACAGTCAGCAGGAGAAGGATTTACAAAGACTCCACCACAACAATATGGTAGGAAACGGTTAATAAAGGCAATATAAAAACAGGATTTCAGTTTTAAACTAAAGGATTTGTTTGAGATTCAGCAGGAAAGTCGGTGGGGGAAAGATTTACACAGACTCCACAGCGGCAACATGGAAGGAAATTTGTTTTGAAGACTTTTTAGAAAATGGTTTCATTTTGCATTAATGAAGTGGAAAGGAAAAAAAAAAGTGTCCATGTTCTTCACAACTGTTTTAAAGGATTTGTCTTAAGATTCAGCAGGACAGTCGACAGGGAAAGGATTTACACAGACTCCAGAGCAGCAAGATGGTAGGAAATTTTTAATAAAAACAATACAATAGTGGATTTATTTTTTATGCTAAAGGATTTGTCTGAGATTCAGCAGGGGAAGGATCTACACAGACTCCACAGTGACGACGCGGTAGGAAATTTATGAAGATTTTTTAGAAAATGGTTTAATTTTGCATTAATGAAGCAGAAAAAAGGAAGGAAAGAAAGGAACAGAAAAAAAGTGTCCATGTTCTTCACAAATGTTTTAAAGGATTTGTCTGAGATTCAGCAGGACAAAGATTTACACAGACTCCACAGCAGCAAAACGATAGGAAATATTTAATAAAAGCGATACAGAAAGGGATTTCATTTTTATACTAAAGGGTTTGTCACAGATTCAGCAGTACATTCATCAGTGGAAGGATTTACACAGACTCCACAGCACCGAAACGGTAGAAATTATTTAATAAAAAGTAATGAAGACTTTTTAGAAAATGGTTTCATTTAGGAATGTAATAAAAGGGTTGGAAATACTCAGCGCAAAAAGTGTCCATGTTACCCTCAATGGATTTAAAGGATTTGTCTGAGTTTCTGAAGGACAGTCGTCAGGTGAATGATTTGCACAGACTCCACAGCGGCGACATGGAAGAAAATTTCTTATGAAGACTTTTTAGAAAATGGTTTCATTTTGCATTAATGAAGTGGAAAGGAAATAAAGTGTCCATGTTCTTCACAACAGTTTTAAATGATTTGTCTAAGATTCAGCAGGACAGTCGACAGGGGAAGGATTTACACTGACCCCACAACAGCAACACGGTAGGAATTTTTTTTAATAAAAGCAATACAGAAAGGAATTTAATTTTTATACTAAAGGATTTGTCAGATTCAGCAGCACAGTCGGCAGGGGAAGGATTTACACACTCCACAACAGCAACACAGTAGAAAATTTTTTTAAAAAATTATGAAGACTTTTTAGAAAATGGTTTTATTGAGAAGAGAAAAAAAAAAAAAAAAAAAGTGTCCGTGTCCTTCACAATGGATTTAAAGGATTTGCTGGCAATTCAGCAGGACAGTAAGCAGGAAAAGTATTTACACAGACTCAACATGAACCGACATAGTAGGAAATTTTGAATAAAGAATTTAGGAAGTTGTTTCATTTTGCATTTAGGAAGCAAATAAAAACTGAAAAGAAAACTTTAGCACAAAAAGTGTCCATGTCCTTCTGGTCTGTGAGAGCTACACTTTCCTCCAGACTTGACACGCGCAGGAAACGCCTACAGGCAGTAAAAGTTCCCAGTAAGTTAAGTGGTATGAGGGCCGTAGTCAGAGGGCTCGACACTGGCGTGATCCGGCTTGCTGCAATAATCTGTTCAGATCTGAGCCAGTCTATAAAGAGCTGCTGTTCCTGCGCAGTGAGTCAGCGCCGTGGATTATTCCATTCTCGTCTATTCGAGAGGCTGCCAAGCAAAGGAGCTGCCAGCAACGAGATCGCAGCTGCAGGTGACATACCGGCCCTGGAAATTTAATTAGAGAAGAGCTATGTGCCAGAGGAAATCTCTTGAGCTCGGTGTCATTACAGCCGCAGGGGGTGAGAGGGACGGACGCAGTGTCAAGAATGAGGACGAGGAGGTAAAAATCCCTCACAGGCCATGAAAGAGGTGATTATACAGAGCGCAGCGCGGGATCGACGTGGCTCCAGCTCCGCAGTGCATGGATGCTTCGCATAGTTGGACTCCGGGTGAAAAATTCCACAATTCCTTGGCCCCGGCGCTCGCTCTGCCGAGTGTATAGACGGAAATGTGAGAAAACATACAATGGAGCCCATCAATGACACATTCATCCCAGGATACAATGTTGCGATATGTATGGAACAAGTGTTGGGTTTATATGAAGATTCCGCAGGAGTATGGAGAAGATCTATGGGATCAACCATCTCCACCCATAATCCAATGTCTAGGGAGAAGATCTATGGGATCAACCATCTCCACCCATAATCCAATGTCTATGGAGGAGATCTACGGGATCAAGCATCTCCACCCATGATCTGATGTATAGGGAAAAGATCTACGGGATCAACCATTCCCACCCATAATCCAATGTCTAGGAAGAAGACCTAACGGATCAACCATTCCCACCCATGATCTGATGTCTATGGAGAAGATCTACAGGATCAACCATTTCCACGCATAATCCAAGGTCTATGGAGAAGATCCATGGGATCAACCACTCCCACCCATAATCCAATGTCTATGGAGAAGATCTACAGGATCAACTATTCCCACGCATGATCCGATGTCTATGGAGAAGATCTACAGGATCAACCATTTCCACGCATAATCCAATGCATAGGGAGAAGATCTACGGGATCAACCATTCCCACCCATAATCCAATGCATAGGGAGAAGACCTAACGGATCAACCATTCCCACCCATAATCTGATGTCTATGGAGAAGATCTACGGGATCAAGTATTCCCACGCATGATCCAATGTCTATAGAGAAGATCTATGGGATCAACCATCTCCAGACATGATCCAATGTCTATGGAGAAGATCTACAGGATCAACCATTTCCACGCATAATCAAATGCATAGGGAGAAGATCTACGGGATCAACCATTCCCAGTCATGATCCGATGTATATGGAGAAGATCTACAGGATCAACCATTTCCACGCATAATCCAAGGTCTATGGAGAAGATCCATGGGATCAACCACTCCCACCCATAATCCAAGGTCTATGGAGCAGATCTACAGGATCAACCATTTAGACCCATGATCTGATGTCTATGGGGAAGCTCTACGGGATCAACCATTTCCACACATGATCCAATGTCTATGGAGAAGATCAACAAGAACAACCATTTCCACACGTTTTGCGCATCCGATTCCTTTCAATAGGGTCACTCGTCGCCATTTCCATGCGTTTTCCAAAATATATACGGAATATGCATAAAATCTGCATGTAACGCGCGTCCCCTTGTTCGTGCCAGGAACCGGGGCATGCTCAGATGTCTGCTGCAAGTTGTGCGCCATATTTTACGAAGACTAATTAAGTCATGTGACCGTTCTCATGGGGGTAGGTGGCGCTTAGCACCAGTCGTAGAGAGGTCCAATGACATCCCCCAACATGTCTGTCAGCAAATCTTCACTTATAACTGATGTGCTGTTCCTCTGTTATTCCTCCTGGAAAAGTACTGCTAGCTTTATCATCTGGTTAGCACACTGAGGATAGATTCAGTAATATATTGCCAGGAGGAATAACAGAGGAACAGAACAACACAGTTTTATAGTAAAGCAACAATTCTGGAGCCTCTTCTCCTATAAACTCTATGTTAAGTGCTGTTCCTCTGTTATTCCTCTGGAGGAGCGACAGAAGGACAATGACCCGTTCTAAGAAGATGCTTTGGAATTATTTTAATTTATCGGTTGTGTAACATGGGCTGTGCTGTTCCTCTTAATCCTTCTTGAAATGTGTTATTGAATCTGTCAGCTGGGCGTTAACATTCCAGTTGTCAGAGGGGCGTGTCCCAGCACACACTGACTCGGCACTAGGGGAACAAGGTCAGAGTATTCTTGTGCAGGGAATCCCCTCCCCCAATACTACCCTGATGACCGATTCAGTGATACATTTCCAAGAGGAATAAGAGAGGAACAGAACACAGAGTTTATAAGAGAAGAGGCTCCAGGGCAACATGAGCATTTACAAACAGTGCCTACTACGGAGATAATTTAGAAAATCCTTGAATATCCCTGCACAGTTTGAAATTCTCAAATCAGCGCCAATAGGAACAACAGAGGAACATTAACAGATTTCGAACATTATTCCTCCTGGAACTGTATCACTGAATCCATTAGCTGGGTGGGACCCATTGTGGGCATTCTGCACAGTGCGACACTGTCCAATCCGTGTGTGCAGTGACACGTCCGAATTGAATAACCGATTCAGTAACATTTCCAGGAGGAATAACAGAGGAACAACTCCACACGGAGTTAGAAGATAAGAAGCTTCAGGATTGTTATGTCTAGTTTAGTAAAAACCCTGTGAAATAACAAATTTAAAGGATTCTTCTCTTATAATGCTAGGTTGTGTTGGTCCTCTGTTATTGCTCCTGGAAATGTATTACTGAATCTGTCAACTGGGTGGTACCAATATGTGAAGGGTGGGGGATCCCTGCTTGGTCTCAGAGAAGATCTAGAACTTCAGGGATTTACTAATCCAGACAAAACAATTTCGGAGCCCCCTCCCTTATTGCACTGTGTTGTTCCTCTGTTATTCCTCTTGGAAATGCATTCATTCACTCTTCCAGCTTGGTGTTACCATTCTAGTGTTCCTGCACAAATACTAGACTGTCAGCACGAACTGGACAATGTCAGGCTGTGTAGGAACCAGTCCCCAAACTGGTAACACTGAGCTGACAAAGTCAATGATACATTTCCAGGAGGAACAACAGAGGGAACAGCCAAAAAAGTTTAGAAGGAAGATGCTCCAAAAGTAAGTCTGGTTTTACAAAACCTGGGGGATCACAATTCTGGAATCTCTCTTATAAATGTCCCTGTTCCTCTTTACGGCTTCCTGAGAAATTGTAATCAAGCTGAATCGCTGTCTGATAGGGTCCCAAATTGGGGGGGGGGGGGGGCCTTCAAAAGCCAACGTTGTCCCGGGAATCCCCCCGACTGGTCTTTTTAGTAAATCCTTAGTTCCTTGTGAAATAAAAATTTCGGGAGCATTTCTCCATCACTCTGTGTTGTGCTGTTCCTCTGTTACTGCTCCTGGAAATGTAAGGTGATGCTGCAGAGTTGAGATGTCACAGGAACAAACATCTCAGGAGGGGCCACAGCCAAACCAAACGAGTATAAGAGGCGGCAATGTAAGGAGTCCTGCACCTTTAAGTAGGTTTGGTGCGTCTTTGGTCCGTGCACAACCTGGAATCTGGGGGGTGGTGGGGGGGCACCCCCCTTTGACACCTCCAATGAAAAACTCCAGCTCTTCCAAATCTTTCCAGAGGAAAAACAGGGGGGAAACAGCGAAACAAAAGAAGAAAGAAAAGCCCAGAATTGTAATGTCATGAGATTTACTAACACAGACTGGTCAGGGGAGGTCACAGGTCGTCTAGAAGTCCCTATAGTAAAATGTCCCTATTGTCCCACCAAGGGTTTTACCGATTGGGGGCGTGTCCTGCACAGAGACAGAGACATTGTCCAATCAGAGCTGACAGTTACTGTATGTAGGGACACATCCATCCAAATACAAGAACAGTAACACCGACCTAACTGGGTTCGTCCAACATTTTTTACAGGAATACAAGGCCCCCGGATTGTTTTTATCCCCCAAAGGAACTTTTTCAAATCAACAAAAAATGGGAAAATGGGGTGCAAAAGGGCCCAACTCTCCATCTGTTCATACCTCCCAGTACAGAGTAAGCCTGTGTTCTTCATTCGTTCATATTCCCAGTACAGAGGCGCAGGTTGCTCCATTCAAGGCTTTCTAAAAAGAATGGAGATGTCCCGTACAGGGCGCCCATTTTCCATTCTCCTCTAATGGAGTTCCCGGTACAGGGGAGCGCTGTGCTTTCCATTCTCTTCTATGGAGTTTCCAGTACAGGGGAGCACTGTGCTCTCCATTCCGTTCTATGGGAGTTCCCAGTACAGGGGAGCGCTGTGTTCTCCATTCTCCTCATGGGATTCCCAGTACAGGGGAGCGCTGTGTTCTCCATTCTGCTTCCATGGGAGTTCCCAGTACAGGGGAGCGCTGTGTTCTCCATTCTGCCTCTTGGGAGTTCCCAGTACAGGGGAGCGCTGTGTTCTCCATTCTCCTTTTATTGGGAGTTCCCAGTACAGGCGGGGCGCTGTGTTCTCCATTGTCCTCTATGGAAGTTCCCAGTACAGGGGAGCGCTGTGTTATCCTTTCTCCTCAATGGGAGTTCCCAGTAAAGGGGAGCGCTGTGTTTGCCATTCTCCTCTATGGGAGTTTCCAGTACAGGGGAGCGCTGTGTTCTCCATTCTCCTCTATGGGAGTTTCCAGTACAGGGGAGCGCTGTGTTCTCCATTCTCCTCTATGGGAGTTCCCAGTACAGGGGAGCGCTGTGTTCTCCATTCTCCTCTATGGGAGTTCCCAGTACAGGGGAGCGCTGTGTTCTCCATTCTCCTCTATGGGAGTTCCCAGTACAGGGGAGCGCTGTGTTCTCCATTCTCCTCTATGGGAGTTCCCAGTACAGGGAGCGCTGTGTTTCATTCTCCTCTATGGAGTTCCCAGTACAGGGGAGCGCTGTGTTCTCCATTCTCCTCTAGGGGAGTTCCCAGTACAGGGAGCGCTGTGTTCTCCATTCTCCTCTATGGGAGTTCCCAGTACAGGGGAGCGCTGTGTTCTCCATTCACGTCTATGGGAGTTCTTAGTACAGGGAAGCGCTGTGTTCTCCATTTTCCTCTATGGGAGTTCCCAGTACAGGGGAGCGCTGTGTTCTCCATTCTCCTCTATGGGAGTTCCCAGTACAGGGGAGCGCTGTGTTCTCCATTCTAGGCCGACACTTTCGGGGCCCCTGTCCCTAGGATAGGTGAGGGACCCAGAGGTGGAACCTGCACCCATCAGACATTAATAAAATATCCTATGGTGGGAACAGACCTAAACAGCGGCAGCACCACACGCTCAGCTCTGCTACATCTATACACTTCACCGCCGGTGCATGGCCTCCCTTTATTGGGCACAGGGGTCACATCTTGGGAGCTTCGCATGAGTGGGCTCCGCTGCTGAAGTCCTGGGCCCCCGCTACACATTGTCCATGACCCGGGGATCGATGTCAGGGCTACGAATAGCAGCGAGCGCATGGGAACACCCGCACCTGTAAGATTTCCATGACACGGGGGCGAGGCGTTTACTCCACAGTCCTCGGGCGGACGCTGCAGCTGTCACCAGGGGCCGCGCGCGCCCTAATCCAGGCGTCCTCACACTGCGGCCCTCCAGCTGTCGGGAAACTACAACTCCCATCATGCCCACTGATATAGGTTATATAAATGCATGATGGGAGTTGTAGGGCCGCAGTGTGAGGATGCCTGCCCTAATCGCTGCATACTGTATTTAGATCGTCTTCAAGGGGCGGCCGCGACGCCCTCTCTGACCACAGGAGCACATCCTGGCGCTGACCTGGGGCGGCCGGAGCCCACTTTATAAGCAGTGGGTCTCAATCACTGATCGCAATGAACTTTGGCAGCCGTCGGTTTTCTTGTTGTCGCTTTCAAATTTTGTTGTAAATTTGTAATAAAGGGAAATTTTTTTTTTTTTTTTTAATTACTCAAAATTTCACCTTTACCTCCTGCAACTTCAATTACGGATCACTGCACCCCAAAAGCTGACCTGACCTCGTGAGCGGCCATTGTGACCCCAGCTGATCATCCTGAACTGCCAAAAATGATAATGGGGGGCTCCCATCATAGACCTTGAGGGCATTGCCTATCCGTATCTGCACCAAATGTTCTATACAGCTCCATCAGTGCTCATATTATTCAGCAGAGGAGGAGGGGAGCGCTGTGTGAGGTCCAGCGACAAAACACGACGCGAAAATCGTTTAAAGGGGTTTTCTAACTACAAAAGATTCGCTTTCAACATGTAGGCAAAGGTAAATGAAGACTTTTTCCCAAATACATTGCTCTTTTGATATTGCCCTGGTCCAGAGGCAAGAGATTTTATCTGCTCTGAGTGCACACAAGTGTCCATAGGTTACCGTCCATATCTCCCTTCCTGGTTAGACAGAGCAGGGAGTGACGTCACCATTGTCAGACAGAGCAGACTATCTCTAACAAGATTAGAATGTTTAGATTTCATAAGCAATTGTTTTCACTCCCTGGAGCTCTGGAGCTTTGTTTACTACAGATTAAATCTCCTGAATTTGTGTCACTGTAATGCTCAGCTAGTTATAGAGGAGCTAAATAAGCTAATCACTGCTGTAGAACCACCTGTAAGCTGACCAGGAAGTGGGAGCCCAAAGCTTTAGACCCGCCCACCGCCTGAACAGGAAGCGGGAGCCTAAAGCTGCAGAACCCCCCATAGCCTGAACAGGAAGTGGGAGCCTGAAGTTGTAGACCCACCCACAGCTTGAACAGGAAGCGGGAGCCTGAAGCTGTAGACCCACCCACAGCACGAAAAAGGAAGCGGGAGCCTAAAGCTGTAGACCCGCCCACAGCCTGAGCAGGAAGTGGTGGCCTGAAGCTGCAGACCCACCCACAGCCTGAACAGGAAGCGGGAGCCTGAAGCTGTAGACCCACCCACAGCCTGAGCAGGAAGCGGGAGCCTAAAGCTGTATACCCGCCCACAGCCTGAGCAGGAAGCGGGAGCCTAAAGCTGCAGACCCGCCCACAGCCTGAACAGGACGCGGGAGCCTGAAGCTGCAGACCCACCCACAGCCTGAACAGGACGCAGGACCCTGAAGCTGCAGACCCACCCACAGCCTGAACAGGAAGCGGTGGCCTGAAGCTGTAGACCCGCCCACAGCCTGAGCAGGAAGCGGGAGCCTAAAGCTGTAGACCCGCCCACAGCCTGAGCAGGAAGTGGTGGCCTGAAGCTGCAGACCCACCCACAGCCTGAACAGGAAGCGGTGGCCTGGAGTTGCCTGTGAATCAACATAGTGAGGACACCCCTTCAACGACACTAGTAGATAAGATTACGGCCAAAGAACGTCAACCTACCTCTATCTGTTCAGCAGTCAGTTCCACCCTGGAGAGCTTGTCCTTGGGCTTCAGGTCTGTGTGACTCTGGTAAGACCCCTCGTGATAGTCCTCCGGCGGCAGCTTCAGGTCTGGAGAGAGGGTGGGAGCCTGGTCCTGACCGTCCATAGGACGCACATAGGCCGTGGGCTTCGGAGGCAACGTGTGAGTTTTTGAATTCAGATAGGTCGGGAAGGTTTGCGAGGAAGGCACTAGATTGGCGACGGTGGTGGCCGCCCCCTGCTGGCCGGCTCGGTGGGCGGCAGGGAGCGGGCGGGGTACGGCTTCTCATGGCTTTGGCCACCGTGTGGCTTGGAATCGATCTGATGGCTGGAATGTAATGGGGACAAGGGCTCCACCGGAGGAGACAAGGACGACAGCAGTGGCGAAAGGGCCAAGATGGCGGCCGGCGAGGAGGAGCGGTCCTCGGGGCGTTTCTCTGGACCTGGCTTCCCACCTCCTTCCATTGACCCGGCCTCTGACCGCGGCCCCTGAGTCCGGTTACTCTGGAGACTATGACTTGGGACACGAGTCTTTACGAGCTCGCCAGGGGCCGGGCGCGGCCTGTACCGGTGCCCCGAGGACACAGTGGATGACCTCGGAGGGGCCACAGGCCGGCCGGCGTTGCCGGGGGCTGGGTGGGGTCTGTCGGGTCGCCCCTGCGAGGTCACCGGCACGCCAAACAGCTCCTGGTGGGACTTTGCACCGATGAGCTCCCCCTTTACCTCCCGTAGTTACCCACATAGCTCTGATCCGCCCCAAAAA
>JAODAL010058176.1:0-22241 GCA_025379985.1 Phyllomedusa bahiana
GGAAATTTCGGCAGTTTCCGTGCCCGCTGTTTTTGATGCCACTTCTAGTTCAAAGGACATTCAGCTGCAGGAGGTTTCTCAACTTTCTCGGGAGAGCAGGAAGTCTCCCCTGTTTGCAGGAGTCTCCAGCATGATCCGGGAGAGTTGGCTAGCATGCAATTTATCTATCTGCTCTGCTCCTCCTTCTCTATAACATGCTGCTGGCAGATCAGATAGCATGCTCAGTGTGAACATGCTGACCCTTTAAATTAGGGAGCCACCTCTGTTATTTTTCCACATCCTCATAGAACCTCCTACCCAGAGAATCCTCCTAATCCTTCTATGGCCATTATGAGCCAAGCTCCAGTTTTCGGTTTTGTAGGACCATATATTTCTCCAGTCATAGTACAATGATTTGCTTGGCCTCTCTGACTTGCAGCATTTAATTTTTCGCTCTCCCACTGTTATAAACAAATGATTTCACTGTCCCTTTTGCTTCCAGTAATGCCGCCTGGTCTGTTTACAACAGATGCAGATGACCTGTCTTCTTCTGAACCCGCAGGGCCTACATGTTCAGTGTCACTTAGCAAACGGGTGACAGATCCTCATATCCCACATGTCACTGGCTGAAAACATTGTGTCGTAGAAAAAATGGTGCAGACGATTTCATCGTTTTTAAGTATGGCATTGTAATTGTTATGTGTGAAATATATACTCAGTGCGTCTTGTTCTGGCAGATCACACGTTTTCATACCAGTCATAGTTGCTGGGACATTTATCTGAGGCTTTGTATGTTACTGCTGCCCTGCAATGCTCAATGCCCTATACTATATCTTAATACAATGATTCCTCCAGTTACAGTGGCCTCAGGATACCGTATTTTCAGCACACAGGAGTACCTAAAATAAATTAAGAATTATCTTCTGCTGGGCTGGGCATTAGTAGTACAGGCTTCTGTCACTTTTGAAAATGTCCATGGAACCCTTTTGAGCACTGGCATAGCAAGGAGGGCAGTCCACCCAGTGGTTGGTACATTTTCCAACTCTTCTGGAGCTCCCTAAAAAGTCTCCCTGGCACCACATATGTACAATGCTCAGATTGTGTGGGCTCAGAGGCTGTGTAATGTACGAGGGGCTGCTGATAAGTCTTTGGCTTTGTGTTCTTTTTTTGTTTCTATGGTAATGAATGTTATATCACATGAAAGCATTATGTGTCTAATAAATGTTTTAAAAATGTTGTGTTTGTAGCTTATGGCAAAAGTGATCTAGGCACGCGGGAAAACAAAATGGCGGAGTCTAAGGCGATATTCACAGCAAATGAGAGCAGAGGAGTGATACAATTCTTGCTTGTGCAAGGAAAGTCCGTGAAGGATATTCATGGTGAGATGTTGCAGACATTGGGGGATCAATGCCCTTCATATTCTACAGTTAAGAACTGGGTTGCCAAAATTAAAACGGGCCACTTCAGCACCAATGATGAGGAACGTCCTGGACGACCGAGAGTGGTTGTTGTTCGGAGATCGTCGTTTGCTGTGCAAAACCCTCATACTGGAGAATCGGAGAATTTCAGCTAAAGGAATAGCAGCCATCATGGGGATTTCTCGTGAACATGTTTGTGTCATTATCCATGAACATTTGAACATGAAGAAGCTTCCTGCAAAAGTGGGTCCAAAAATGTTTTGAACAGATTCAGGAAACCTGCAAATGAAAATTTTCCCGGTCCATTTTTCAGCGTTCCAGACTGATGAAAAACTTCCTGGATCGACTGGTCACTATGGGTGAGACCTGTTTTATTTCTATGACCTGGAACCCAAGGAGCAGTCCAAGGAAGTGGGGCAAAGGGTTCTCCTCATCCAAAGAAGTTCAGGGTGGAAAAATCAGCCACTAAGGGGATGGCGTCTGTGTTCGGGGATAAAGGAGGGCGTGCAGCTAGTGGATACCTTCAAATGGTTCCACCATCAATGCAAGGTATTATATTGAACTTTGGACCAATTGAAGGCAGCTCTGAAAGCCAAAAGGTGCGGCAAGCTGTCCAAAGGAATCTTGTTCCTGCAAGACAACGCCTCCGCTCACACTGCACAAGCGACCACAGCAAAACTGGTGGAGCTAGGCTTCCAGCTGGTTGACCACCCACCTTATTCACCAAAATCTAGGTTCCCTCCGACTACATCTGTTTCCAAACTTAAAAGAAACCCCATCAAGGGTACCAAACTTCATAACATTTCTGATGCCATGGCTGCTACGGATGACTGTTTGAGGCCAACCAAAATTCCTTCTTTTTGCAAGGCTTACAGAACTTGGGAATACCAATGGGAAGAAGTGTGGTAACCTTTAAATGGAGATTTTGTGGGGAAAAAATTTTAAAAACTTCATCGTTTCCCCCCTCGTTTCTGTCTGGTTAAAACCAAAAATTTTCGCAGCCCTCGGAAAAGTTTTTAGCTCCCCCCTTTCCCTGGGCCCAGGAAAGGAGCTTCCTCCGTTCCCCGCCCTTTACCCCTTTGGGGACGCAGTTTGTACAGTGTTTTCTTAAAGGATTAATAATTAATTTGGGGGGAGTAACCCCACTCTGTCACCCAAGGGCACCGCTTTCAATGCAATCACGGTTTCTATGTTGCCCCAAGGCACTAAAAGGGCCCAAAAAAATGGTCTTGGGGGCGCCCATGTAAAAAAGGGCCAAATTTTAAATTCTAAATTCCACGGGTATAAAACATAGCAATTCACTTAATGTATTGTTTTTGTTTTTCTAAAAAAAGGGTCAAGCCCCCGCCTAGGGCCCAGTCCCCTTTTTGAACTATAAAAAAAAAGTAAAAAAAAATTTAAAAAAAAAAATTTTTTTTTTTTAATTTTTTTTAAAAAAAAACCCTGGTTCTCCAATAATAAAAAAGGGGTCGTTTATAAATCCCCAAAGGGGAAAAGGGACAAACAAAAAATTTAAAAAAAAAGGCAAAAAATTTTTTTTTTTGGGAAATTTTCCCGTCCCAAATTTTTAAATTCTTTACATCCCTGTACCCTCCTAAAGCCGGTAAGTGGCTTTGAAAGCGGGGAAACCCGGGCCCCCAAACCCCCCGGGTTTTTAAATGGCTAAATTTCAGCTAAAAATCCCCGGGGGTTTTTGGCGCAGGGGGGGGGGGCTCTAAAAGAATGGAAACGGTTTCCGCAAAACCTGGCCGCTTATTGTGCCATAAATTTTTAAAATTTCCCCCCTTCGGGTTAGGCAGGAGGTTTTGGGGGAAAAAAGCCACTTTTGGGACGCCTAATGCAATTTTATTAAAGCAATGGATTAGGTGTTTTTAACGATTTTTGGCCCCCCCATGGTGAAGCGCCCTAGGGGGACCCCCAAAATTAAATTTAAAAAAAAAAAAAAAAAGGTTTTTTTAAAAAGGGAAAAAAAAAAAAAAAGTAAATTAAAAAATTTAAATCACCCCCCCTTTTTCATTTTACAAAAAAAAAATAAAATGTTAAAAAAAGTTACCCCAAAAATTTGGGTTTCCCGCGTCCCAAAAGTTTGATTCTATAAAAAAATATAAAAATCATTTATCCCGGGGGCACTGAACACCGTAGAAAAAAAAAAATTCCAAATACCAAAAATTTCGTTTTTTTGGGTCATTTCACGGGCACAAAAAAAAATTAAAAAGGGGGAAATGATCAAAAAAGTTGCTTTTTTATTTCCAAAAGTAGCAATAAAAACACCCCAGCCCCCAAAAATTTCCCCCCCACTTAAGTCCGTAGGTGGGTTTGTTCCAAAAAAATTATTGGGCGCACCCCAAAAAGGGGCCGTGGCGCAAATTTCAAAAATAGAAAAAGTTTGGGGAAACTTTTTTTATTTTGGGACCAAAAAAAAAAATGGAAACCCATACCTTTTGGGGGTTGGTGGATGGTACAAGATTGGGAGAAAAACAGATAAAATATCATTTGTTTTCCCAAGGTTTAACTCCCTAAAAAAAAAAATCCCGCAAAAAAGGCCAAAATACTTTTTTTTCCCCCAAATTTTTTCCCACTTAGAATTTTTTTTTGCCGGTTTTTCCCCCTTTATTTAAGGTAAAAATGAAAAAACAAACCCTTATAAAGTACATTTTTGTCCCCGCAAAATAAAAAACCCTCCCGTGTCTATGTAGGTGGAAAAAAAAAAAAGTTAAGGCTTTTAGAAAAGGGAAAAGAGGAAAAAAAATTTAGAGCCATAATTTTTTTTGACCTCCGTCAGGTATTTTTTGTAAAAAATAAGTTGTAGCTTTAAAAATTTTTGCTTAAAATACCCCACCCTGAACAAGGAACAAACGTTTTTTCTTTCCCACTTTGAAGGGAAACCCTTGGAAGCCCCAAATTTTTTTCTGTTTTTGTCCCCATTTCCCGAGGTGAATCTTGGGTTTCGGGAGCCCGGGGGGGATTTGGGTTCCCTTTACTGACAGGATCCTTTCCCAAAAACCCGGTCCAAAATCATTTAATTCCTTTGGTCTAACAAAGATATTTTAGGGAAGTCCCTTTTTAAAAACTTTCTTCCCATTTTCAATTTGTTTGGGGGGGAGGGGGGTCCCAAAAAAACATAGTCTTTTCCCAAACAATGGTCTTTCCCCGGGAAATTATGGGAGAATTTTTGAAATTATGAAAAGGGAAAAATTAAGGGGGGAATCTAGGGAAAAGGCCCGGTTTTTTGAGTTTAGAAAAAAATTTTTTTGGTATTTTTTCACAGGGGAAACTAATGTTGTATTTTTAATTTAACCAATTCCCTTTAATGAGGATAAATCCATATAGCCTTTCAGAAAAATTTAAAAAAAAACCTTTCAAAAAAACAAATTCGGGGCAGGCTGGGAAAGTAGCCGTTAGAGACATATATACAACAAAAAAAATTGTGATAGAGGATTAAAAGGATTAGCCCGAGACCCAAAACACCCTTTAGAGGAAACCCCTTTTTTTTTAAGGGGTGGGAAAAAAATGCTAATAAGGGTCTTGAAATTGATGAAATATCTGTCAAATAAAAAGAATTTCTTTTAATAAATAAGTGAACAAAATAAATCCGGAAAAATAAATGGAGATTAATAATTTCCGGGCCCCCTCCAATTTCCCTGAATTTTGGGAAAAAAAAATTTTCAACGAAAAATAGGGAAACCTGAGAGAAAAGGAAAATTTTAAAAAAAAAGGGAAAAAAAAACCCAAAAAAAATTTCCCCCCCCCAGGGGTCGAAAAGACTTTGATAAAAATAGTTTTTTAAATTTAAAAAAAGTAAAATTTACTTACAAATAATCTGTATTCGATTTTAAAATTCCGAGGGCTTTTTGCTTGGAAGAAACCCCCACAGGTTCTATTAATAGCTATAAGGGGAAGAAAAGTGGCTGGAGGAAGGGTTTAGAAAAAGAAACAGAAATTTGGCAAAAAAGAAAACCCAAAAAAAAATTTTCTATCAAAACCGTGCAAAATCAGAATCCTCAGAGATGTCAATCGGGAAGGGGTTATGGGGGTCAAATACTTGGGCCCCTTTTGGGATCCCGTTGGGTTTTTTGGTGGCCCATGGGGGGGGGAGCAAAGGAAAAGTTTTAAAGGCAAATTTTAAAAAAAACGCCCCCCAAATGGGAAAGGGAAAGGGGCAGGTTTTGAAAACAGCCCCAAAAAAAAATTCAGACTCAAAAAAATCCACTTTTTTTTGAACCCCCAAGGGTTTTTTTGAGGGATCGGAGAAGGGAAAACATCAGAAATAACAAAGGATGGAGCACTTAAAATGATTAACTTATCTTCCCAAGGAATTTTTTTTTTTTTTTTTTTTTTTTTTTTTTTTTAAAGGAAAATAAAAAACAAGGGTTTTTTTAAAACGGTCTTACTTCACTTTCCCCTGCCCCAAATTTAATTTAATTTGTATGGGTTTAAAAAATATTAATCTTTTTTTCTAGAAATTGGCTTTTTCTTTAAATTTTCATAAAAAAGAAAAGTAATGATGAAAAAACTTTTTGGAAAAATAGAGGGGGAAAACATTGGGGTTTATCTTGAACAATTTTCAGGTTGAAGGTGAAAGGGGAACCCCCTAATTTTTAGATATAAACTTTGACAAATTTGAAGCCAAAAAAAAGGAATACACCTCCGAAATCACAAAATAATTTAAATTTGGGTACGTTTTTTGGAAGATTAAAAACCCGAATAAAGAAACTAGCACTAAAACGAAAAAAACCTTTTCTTTTAAAATTTTAAAAAAGGGGGGAAGAAGAAACTATTTCAGAATACAATCTAACAGGGAGATAGTAATCAAACCCCGTGGGGAAAAAGGGGGTAATATTGTTCATTAAAAAAAATGACTTTTGAGCGATGTTAGAGAAAAACTTGGGGATTTAGAAAAAAAAATTTTAGAGGCTTTCCAAAAAAACCCCAACCAATGAGTTTGAAGGGGAATTAGAAAAGGGTTTTGGATTTGGGGAAATTTAAAAAAAATTAAAATTTCTGAGGGGGAAAAAAAATTTTTTGCTAAATGGGGAACCCAAATTTGCTACCTTTTATGCTTTACCCAAAATTTCAAAAAAGGGTTTTGCCCAAAACCGGGGAAAACCGATAGTTCCCCGGTAGAAAAAATTTAAAACCGGGACCCCCCGGGACGTATGTTTACGTATACTGATTTTCCCCTTTTTCACTGGCCCTTTTCCCTTTTATCTTAAAGATACGAAGGACACTGTGATGAAATTAAAATCAAATGGTGGTGAGAAATACACTTTTTTTCAAGTTTAGACGTAGAAGCCCTTACAGTTTAAAATCAGACATGACCCCGGGCCCGAAAGCAATCAAGTATTTTTTTAACACAAAAAGGTAAAAACAATTTTTCGGAAAAAACAAAATTTTTTTTTTCAGCTATTGGATTTTGTTTTTGAAAAATAACTATTTTTTGTTTGAAAGGCACCTTTTTTCACCAATAAAAAAGGCCCCCCGCCATGGGAACCTTTTCCTTTTGCACCCAATTTTTCCTAAACTATTTTTAGGTTGGTGGGAGGATGCCTTTTTTTTTTTTTTTGAACACCTTGAAAAATTCACAGATCGGGTTTTTTTTTTTGGGGCGCTTTTTTTTTATGAAATTTTTTGATTTTTTTTGGGGGTAGTGGAAAAAATTTTTCAGGATTTTGTATTTACCCTTTAAAGTAAAGAAAATTTGGGATGAAATTCACAAATTTTAAATTCCTCGGGGAAAAAATTTAATTTTTTTTGGGTCTTAAATTATGTTGGGTTGGGAAGAATTTAAACAGATTCAGACAAAGAAAATTTTCGGAAAAATACGGTTTAACAATAGTTTGTTACCTTTTTTTCTTTTGGCAAACCCTTTCTCAAAAAAAAGGGGGTTCCCATTGGCCAAATTTCTTAGGGCTTCGTGAAATTGTTTTTTAATTTGAGGATTTCAATGAAGAATGTATTAAAAGGGTTTTTTGGGACGTTTTCAGGCCCAAAGGGGGTTTTCCTAAAAAAATTTTGAGGAAAAGGGGGGTTTTTAATTTGGGCCTTTTTTTCCCTTGACCCGAGGACAAAATTAATCAGTAAAAGAAGGAAAAAAAAAAATGAAATTTTAAATTTGTTGGTTTTAAAGGGAATTTGATATAGAGCTAAAAAAATGGGGGAACTAAAAATTGAAACATTGGGACATTTCGAAGGGGAGATTTAAATTTTTCTCTGAGGGGGATTTCTAAAAAAACCCTAGTGCATTATAGAAGGGGGAAGGAAAAAACTTAGGGGTGAATTTTGGGCCATATCATTTTGAGGGGGGGGCAAAAAAAAAAATGGTTGCAGTCTCCGGTGGTAGGCTCAAAAATGGGCAACTGTTCATTTATCCATTTTCTAAGGAAAACTAAAAAATTTTGTTAATCCCCTTGATAAAAGAAGATTTGAGATAAGACAATTCCCCAATTGTAAAAACCCCCAGGGGGGGTTTATGGGGGGATGTGTACCCG
The DNA here is from genome assembly GCA_025379985.1 of Phyllomedusa bahiana. Classification (NCBI taxonomy): domain Eukaryota; kingdom Metazoa; phylum Chordata; class Amphibia; order Anura; family Hylidae; genus Phyllomedusa; species Phyllomedusa bahiana. Next base: position 7,886 of record JAODAL010058176.1, read on the forward strand.
CCCCAAGATCTAAAGGGGGAAAAACCATACAGGATTTCGTTTCGGATCTCAAACATCTGAGGGATATTTTAAAAATAGAGGGACAAATCCCCTTTGAAGACACATTTTGGGAAGTACATAATTTGGGCCCAAATAGAGGTTCTAAATTTTGGGGCAATATGGGGGGAAAAAGCTGGGGAAAAAAAGGGCGAATTTTGGGTGTTAAATTTTGGGTTTCAGGAAAAAGGGAAGAAAGGTAAACACAGGGCCAATACTTGAAACCTAAAGGCCTAAATTTAAGGGCTTTTTTATTTTCGCCCTTTATTTGACCCTTTCTGATTCCCCTTTTTAATAATTTTTTTTAAGGAAAAATGATTTTTGTTAAGGGAAGTGGGCAAAATGGATGTAGCACAGTTGAAAATAGACTAGGAAGCATCAGAGTTCTTTTATGTGGGTTTTTTTTTTTTTTTTTTTTTGGGTTTTTTTTTTTTTCCCCCCCCCCTTCCATCTCCCTTCCCCCCTTTTCCCCCTCCCCCCTTTTCCTTTGGGCCCCCCCCCTTTTTCCTCCAAAGTTTTTCCCCCCCTTTCCCGGGTCCCTGTAATTTAAAGACAGATAATTTAAACCCCGTGAGGCCACGGTTTTATTTAACAAAAATTAGGGGGCATGTGTAATTTTCCTTTTTCAAGGGACTGTTCATGGGGTGTTTTTCATGTATGTTGGGATATTTTGTTGTTCCTGTTGCGGTGCCGGGGCTGGGGCCCCAGGCGGATGCAGTGGATGCCCAAGGGGGCGTTTGAGGTTTCTGGGTTCTTTCATTCTCCCCCTTTTTTTTTCCCGCTCCCCTTGTGAGTTTGGGGGAATTTTTAATGGCTGGGTGTGAGCCGTAAGAAGTTTTTCAATGGGGGGAAATTGTGAGGGGCAGAGAAGGGGAGGGGGGAGGGCTAGGGCCCTAGACCCACAGTATTATTAAAAAAGAAATATGAATATAAATGTGAAAAAGAATTATTTTATGAATTTAGGGCTTGAGACAAAACCCATAAAAGCATTGGGGAAAAAAAGTATTTAAAAGGGGTGCAGCTTATTGGGGAAGAATATGCATTATTACATACCCCTAGGAAAAAGAGGGTTTTATGGGAAGATAAAATGACAGTGGGGCTATTGTTTCATTGGGGTTTATATTCCCAAAAGAATAGCATATTAGAATTGAAAAGAAGGGGGGTTTTGGGAATTGACAAAAGGCGTGTGTGTTTTAATGTGAACCTAGTTGCTTTTGTTCCCTTCTAGGTTTAGGCACGCAGTTGCAAAAATATGAGAGAAGTGAGAGGGGAAACCCATTTACCCGTCAAAGGGCTGGGTGTTTTTTTGGTGCCCGTGGGATTGGCACGGCAAATACGGTAAGATGGGGCGCCAAAACCCCTTATGGAGATTTGGGGAATTTTAATGAAGGTTTTTTTCTCATTTAGAGGCTTTGGGGGCAACTTTTTGCAGGACATGGGGGTTTTGGGGTTGGTGCCCCGGGAAAGGGGGGGTTTGGGGTTTTTTGTGGGTTTCCCCTGAAAGGGTAATTTGGGGACACCTGAACGGGGGGTTTACCTAACAAAATATTTTAAAAAAAAAGTGAGCCCGACAACAGGGGGATCGGACCTCAAGCCTTGATAAAGCCCGGTTTTGTGGCAAAAAAGCCCGGGGAGGCTGCATGACGTTTTTTAAATTGTGATCTCTTTACCTCTGTCTACAAGGGTTTACCTCTGCCCCTACGGTTGTCACAAGGGGGGCCTTATTTTGTTTGTGTCTATTGGTTAGGGAAGGAAACTGCCCCCAAGGGATTTTGGGTTTGGGGTCCCTTTCTGAAGCTTTTGTACTTTGGGGTATAGATTTTTGGGGTTTTTGTTAATAGGTTTGGGGTTTCCCCCAGACTTTTTATGATAAAAGGGGGTTTTTTCCCTCTTTAGAAAACAAAAAAGGTTAAATGATGAGGAAGAGAAACAGGGTTTTTTAAAAAAGTGTGAAGAGGTTAAGAGTTTTTGATTTTAATAAAAAAATTTCGTTTTAGTTTTTAATAAAATTGAAAGTTATAGAGTTTAAGTTTTCCCATGGCAAAAAAGTAAATATAAAATGAAAAAACCCGGGGCATCGGGAGCGCCCCTTTTTTAAATTTTTTTTTAGTGTTTAGCTGCGCCCTTTTTAAAGGGGGTTTAAAGGGGTTCTTCCCCGCAGCCTGTCTGGGGTGTTGAGGGCCATCTGCGGAACTTTTGGGCGCAGAAACTGGGGCCCTTTAAAAAATGTTTTTAAAAATTTTATTAGAAAAAGGGTGGGAAAATCACGAAAATATTTAAACAGGTTTTTGGTTTTAAGAGCAAAAAATGGATTTTCTTCAAAAAATTTAATGAAAAAAAAGTGGGAAAAATCAAAGTTGAATAAAATTCCCTTTCAATGTATAGAAAAAGGGTTTATATTTTTAAAAAAGAAAACAAAATAATATAAGCTTCCAAAGAAAAAAATTCAGCTTAAAAAGGGGCCCTTTAAAAAAAAAATAAGGGAAAATTTTTAATTTAATTTTACTTAAATAAGCCAAAGCTGGGGTGTTTAATTTTGGGGCCTTTTTTTTCTAAAAAAAGAAGATTTATTTGTTCTTCATTCACATTTTATTCTATTTTGTATGTACAGCAAGAGCCAGCACAGCACAGGTCTGGCTGGGGACCTGTGGTTCTCCAGTAGGATTTCTATGTTCCCAGGGCTTAGTTCTGGACGTATTTACGTCCGTAAATACATCACCAACTCAGCCTAAAATAAGGAACAATTAGCTTAGAATGGCTGCCAATGGGAAATCCGGACGTTTTGGCCTCGGAAAAACAAGTCTCCGGCCGTATTCTCGTCGGAATAACCCCATAGTAAATAATGGGGAATGTATTTCAGACGCGAATCCGCCACACTTTGTGACACGTATTTAAAATGTATTTCAGGATGGATTTGCATCCACAAATTCGCCCTGAAATAATCCGGGTGAACAGAGCCTTACACCAGTACAAGAATAAAATGGATTGGTCATTTAAATGAAGTACTTAATAAACAGACATATCCGAGTGCTATAAAAATGAAATCAATGTATTAGTAAATTTTATCCAATAACATTAATGCCAATATATATATTATCTCCTACGAAAAAAAATCTCCACTATAAAATGTATTCCAAAGTCCGTGAAAATTACACTAATTTAACATCAAATAAGCCACTGATGATGTACTGCTGTAAGTGTAGAACTATAGCACATTACAAGAATTTCGCGCTCTACTTCGACTTCTCCGTTCGGATAGACCACATTCAACTAGGTCTGCCTGTCGGGGCTGTCGAGCGCTGTAATGCGCCTCACTTTGCCGACCCGCAATCATGCATGCCTCGGATTTTTCGAAAGTGCCACGTCCCGCCCCAGAACGCCCACAGCGCGCCCACTGCATGCCCCTTCATGTTAGGCGCATCCGAGAGTGGCGAAGGTTGTGCCTAACATCGCATCCCTGCGTCCAACAGGGGATTCGAGCCGGTGAGGCGCAGTATACGCCGGAAATCAGGCGCAAATCCCGATCATACATGTCGGCCAATATCTTGAAATCAGACTCTACATACAATGTCCCATACACTGGCGATCTGCGGCTCATGTGATTGATGAAAGATCCAACCAAATATCATGAATGTTTTACTTGTTATACATCAGATGTATTACAAGTAAAATGTTCACGATATTTGGTTGGATCATTAATCAATCACATGAGCCGCAGATCGCCAGTGTATGGGACGTTGTATGTAGAGTCTAGTAAGCTGCGTGCAGTGATTGGCAATCTAGTAGTGCCTCTACAGTACAGTGGGGTACTACATGTCCTGTACTGCTCTTACATGTATTAGTGAGGTACATGCAGTAATTGGTGGTCTAGTAGTGCCTCTCTACAGTACAGTGCAGTACTATATGTCCTGTACTGCTCTAACATGGATTAGTGAGGTGCATGCAGTGATTGGCGGTCTATAACGCCTCTTCAGTACAGTGCGGTACTACATGTCCTGTACTGCTCTTACATGAGTCATTAATGACGGCCTTAGCACCAGTCAACGGTGGCACTTTCTTGTCCAATTTATGAAAATACATAACTGACAAGCGCCATCCTCAAAGTGATTTCCGCTTCCAGCAGCTCTTACGATGTTATATCTAAGTGACTTGTTACTGCATTATATCTATGTGATTTTCTTAATCTACATTCTACATTAGTTGGTGACATTCCTGTACTGCTCTAACATGGATTAGTGAGGTGCATGCAGTGATTGGCGGTCTAGTAGCGCCTCTCTACAGTACAGTGCAGTACTATATGTCCTGTACTGCTCTAACATGGATTAGTGAGGTGCATGCAGTGATTGGTGGTCTATAGCGCCTCTCTTCAGTTCAGTGCGGTACTACATGTCCTGTACTGCTCTTTACATGAGTCAGAATGAGCGGCTCCTTTAGGCACCAGGTAACGGTGGCCACTTTCTTTGCCCAATTTATGTAAAAAATACATAACCTGAGAAAGCGCCAATCCTCAAAGTGATTACTGATGTTATATCTAAGGACTTGCTTTATCTGCGTTAGTATCTATGTGATTTTCTTTAATCTACATTTCACATTATGTTGGTGACATTTTACGGCTTTGCAACCAATTACAAGTTTTTCATAGAGTTATGGTTTCAGAATACAGTGGTTGTCCAAAACCAATTAATATTGTATGTAGATGGACCGCCATATATAGTTATTTTACCCATAGCACCTAGATTTCAGACAGGAAAGAGACCGAGGCCAATGTCTACACCACAGAAATGACCATTTATACCTATATAAATATACTGCTGGAATCCCAGTCTTTGGATAGAGAATGTCTTACAGTACACTGCCCAGGATTTGACTAAATTATGCCAAATAGTACCCACATGAGTCTTTCCTTTCATCCATTTAGTTTGTATCCCTTCATCATTATTTGACTATATACAGTAAGCTTTTAGCCAGTTGTTATATATGTGTTTATACCATTTATATACTTTGATTATTTTCTTTTAATTATTATTTCTATAATCCACTAGCATTTTGGCAATCTTAAACTAGCTCATACTTCTGTCTGGGATACTCTCCTTAAGGCGTTTTGGTATTTCAGCACTGTCCTATGTATTTTTGTAATATGTCTTTTATCTGTATTGATGTTTTGTTACATTGGGTTGCGTATATCGTTTATTACTGTGTTGCTATTTGATTGATTTATCCCTTTGGTTTCTGCTTTATGATTAGCCCTTTATATTGGTCTATATGTTTGACTAAATTATACCAAATAGTGCCAAAAAAATACACAAAGGGTGCTATGCTTTGCTCAAATATAGCTATATAGTACCCAACTTTTGGACCTTACCTTGCACTGATTGGGAAAAAACGGGAAATTGTCCTTGTTGATAAATCTGACAATTTGCCCTTTTATGGTGTTTTTGATCTGATAATTTCCCCCCTGACAAAACGTCCTAAACATGAATTTTTTTCAACGATTCTGGGCCAAGAAGCTGCATTTTTCACTCATAAATTTAATTTTAAAGCCCCACAGGGTTGGATTGGCCTCAGAAATCCAAGATGGACACAAGCTCGCATAAATGACCCCCCTAGGCCCCAAAATACAGAAGACAACCTCAAATGGAGGTGACATTAAAACCAGTCACCAGGTATTCTATTAATCCCACCTGCAAAAGTGGCCATGAAAGTGTTTTAAAAAGGTCGCCCTCAAAATAATTTCCCCCTGGTACTCAAAAGGGCCAGTCCAAACGTGTAACAAAAGTATTTGTTGTCTGGAGATCATTTTCGAGACTCTTTATTTATTTTTTTTTTTTTTTAAAAAACATTTTTTTTTGATTTTCTTATTTTGAAAACAGAAACAAATGAAAACGGGTCTGTCATTTACAGATCAACCCAAATTTTGCTTTGCAGGCCATTGCCTGACCATAGGTATCATTACAAAGCAAAACATGTACAAAACAAGGAAAACTACACAACATCAACATCAATACAACGTATAAAAAAACCAAAAAATTGTGCGCATCTCTTCTCTCAAAAGCCTGGTGTTTTCTTAAAACCCAAAATTTTTGCGGGGCTTCCAAAACCCCCCAGCTATCTATCTGGGGCCCGGGAAGTGTCTGCTCGCCCAATGTGGTTAGTGGTCAGGTCTCCCACCCGGACCCCCCCAAAGGCCACTGACCCTCCTTACATCCAACCCTTATTTGAAAGTTTTTCATCATGCCTTTATTTCCCCTTCGAATAGTGGGACCAAAAAAGTTCGCCACCGTCTGAAGAAACCCTTAGTGCGGCCTCTTTGTGCCTTTCTGTCTCAGCCTATCAAAACCATATATCCTCCAGCTGTCAGACCCTCTGACGGTGGAAGAGGTTGGCTTAATCCACGCTGAAGTAGGCACGTTTCGAGCCATCAGGGCTATTGTACTAATCCTGGATAAGGTGGGCGCGCCCTCCTTCCCCCTGAGAGCCGAGACTCTTTATGAATTACGAATTTTGCTCAACACCAAATCAGTACCATAGATGTCTGAGATATCAACATCTTGTAGGTCATTAGAGCAGAAACTGTGTTCAGAATGAGGTGCTATCATGCCGAATGCTAGAAGACACCTATAAAATGTGAAAATGTCATGTTTACGCCACAACCATCATGACTCTGGGCACAAGGCAAGGTTTTAGACTATCTACCGTAAATAGTACTGTAATTGGTTGGCTGTACAAGGTTTCTGTATCTAAAGGGTATAATTAGTTATTGGGTTCTAGGGTCAGGCCGTGTAGAGAGTGATCCACACCAGATGCTGAATGGTCATCATCATAGTCACGTATTTAGTTTAGTATATATGCAGAAACATACCTGTTTATACAGTCCCATCCTGCACTACAGTACATGGCACAATGTTGTGAAATCATGATGATGGAAACCTAGGCCCATCCACAGAAACAGACACTACAGAAATTCTTCTTACTTTCTTTTAACATTTATTGTTTGCTGAGGTTTTAACAATTCAGAGTTATGACGTGCAGAGCACAAGACGGTACTTGTTACCACCCACTTACTGTGATATGGTTCTCCATAGAAGAAGCTGTAGGGACATTTGCCAGAACGGTTCCCTCTCAGCTTGGTTTAAAGGGGTTGTCCTGATGCCCCACCAGAGCATGTGGACATCACCGGTGTGCTCAAGACTGTTTTCTGTGGGTTAGCTATTTGAATGGTGCACTTATAATACTGCATTTCCCTCTAGTGACCGCTGCAGGGGAAAACTATGCCTAGCAAGATCCATCCCCCCAAAGATCACAGCTGACTGCAAGGGATTTCTAGATCTGGAACCATGGAGATCAGGTGGTCACAGTTTGAACTTCAGTATAAAAAGGGGTTGTTATGATAAAACAACCCTTGCATATTGTGGCAGAGCGACCACAGGCATGTTCCTGCCACTAGGTGGAATACAGAAGTACATCTGCTGCAGACGTGCCACCAAAAACCTGGTTTCGGTGGGGGAAGGCAACTATTTGGCGTCAGTAACCATAGGTTACTGAAACAGGTGGCTGCTAGTGATGGGTTGCCTTTCACGGGATGGCAATAGCGTTGGGTGGGTTGCCGTTCCCAAGTTCTAGGACAGGCTTTTTGGAAGTTCCAGGAGGCCTGTAAAAGGCCTTGGCCTGCAGGTGTGGTTTGCTTCCTGACAGTGGAGGAGAACAGTAGTTGAAGAGAGGGCTCTTACCCCCCCAGGCTTGAGGAAAGCCTGTACAGTACGGTGGCTGTACTATTGTCTTTTGCTGGTGCTGGACGCTAGGTCCCAACCTCGTTTAGAGAGGGACTGCATATGTGTATTTAGTGGCCAGACGGCCTGAGGTTTTCCGTTTATGATTTATGTTTTGTATTCTATGCCTGAATAAAGTTGGCTGAGGCCAGTTTAAAACTGAAGCCTGGTGTCAGCGTGCCAATACCTTTCTACCAAGAATGGCGATACGAGAGCTAAGTTCCCCCAGGACAGTCTGAATTGGCGTCCAATCGTATGTGAGGCGTTACAATACGGATTGGTTATTTTTTGTATATTATACATGTCCCAATTTATATTACTAAAAACAGCAGTTTATATAGTGACCACAGAACCCTCACAATTGTATGACACTGTAACAGTTCATGCCACGGCCCCTGTGCCCGTGCCTGCTCTTCTGCCTGTACCTCCGCTGGGGTCTCTGTCCCTGCTGTGGCCCCGGCTCTGCTCGCTTTTGCTGTTAAAGGGGTTGTCTCATTACATTGATTCATCTCACCTCAGTCCTGTTTTCTTGGTTTCATTTTGAATACAGGGGCAGGTTTACTGGCTTCTACTAGGCTGCAGCTATAGCGACCTGAGGAGCTGCTGACGCCCATACAAGAGGTGATATATAGGAATGGGTAGGACACTGTTAATGGACACATATTGCAAAGTGACTTCTTTTTCTCAAGATATTTAACATTAAAAACAATCCTTGTAGTGAGACAACCCCTTTAACTCACCTGTCGACAGTCCTGCTCCAGCCCGCAATCCTGCTCCCTAGAGCAAGTGCATGACACTGCTCTGATATTTAAAGGGACAGTGTTCTAATTCATGTCCAATGGCTTTCAACCTCCAATCATTTAAGGAACTCCCTGCCTCTGTTCCTGGTCACTTCGTGGCTGTCCTTCTGTGTTCCTTTCTCCTGCTTGTTGTTACCTGAGTTAATCCTGCATTACTTGAAGTATTATCTGCTATTATCTGCCATTGCACCACTGCTGTTTCCTGACGCTGCACCAGTCCGTTATCTACCTGGGACCTTGTTAGCTGCCTACGGCTACACCTGCTGTTATCCGGCTCCTCTGCCTATACCCGGTGTCCCTTGTCTTGCACTTCGGCTATCACTGGGAGTAGCCACATCAGGGGTAGTGACCTGGGGGTTCCCCACAGAGAAGTCCATCCGGCATTGTGGCGGGTTCCGGAGACAACCGGGGGCCCATTAGACTCCGCTCTCTAGCGTGGTCTGCTATACCACCATCTTGCTCACGGTGGCCCAAAGGATCCACACCAATTACCCGCCGATCTGCGTGTCACTACCTCCTGACCCCCGTTGAATGTGACAGACACTTTGTAAGGATTATTTTTCAGTTTGTACAGACTAAGCTAGGGGCAGTCATCTTATTATAATCACAGGTAAGCGTACAATGAAAGCTGGAAGCAGATAATGCAGGATTCACCATTCACAATAGATGATGACATAGTTCACCTCCTACCACTTCCTGTACATTGACCTCTTCATAGGTCACAAAGCATGCCCACAACACTCTCCCATAGAAGTCAATGAGTCATTTGCTAAAGGTTTATTGTGCACTGACTGTTCTTATCAGCATACTTTCCACATATTCATCCTAAAAACATTCCTGAATGCCTGATGTGCCCCCCGACAGTATGTTATACATTGTCTAGTGTTCTGAATTGCAAAAAATGGTACATACATGTTACACCTTTTGTTTTGTTTTTTGCGGGATCCATGTGCATTGAAAAACATAATCAACTAATCAAAAATCCGACGGCATTTTCACGTTGCTGGACCGCACTGCTGTTTTTTCCCACGTTTCTTGCGCAAAAAAACAGCAGTCGTATTTTAGATTTTCGGTGTCCCAGTACATTGGGGCTGTGGGAATCCAGCGGCGGTCCGTTCTATACATGTTCTATATTCCGCCGGCGGTTGAGGTTGTCCTCAGTAAAAAATCCGTGCTGTGTAGACTACAGCACAGATTTTCTATTGAGGGCTACACAGGTTACAGTTGGATTTTCGGTGGATTCTAAATACGGAAAAAGGTAGACAGTTTCAGTGTTGGACTGGGGTACCTAGGGCCCACAGGTGAAGTTGGCTGTAGAGGCCCAGTTGAGTTTTTATGGGCCCACTGGTGGGGTTTATTTTAGAGGCCCACCCTACTGCTGCTGTAATTGACTGTTCATGCTTTCTATACTCTGCTTCTTGCTTTTTGCTTTTCTTTCTCTGCTTTTTTGCTTCTTCTGAGGATGTATATGTAGTTAAAAAACAACTATAGGTCTACCATGCTCAGGGGCCCACCGGGGGTTATCCCTATTCCCCTGTGGGCCAGTCCAAGCCTGGACAGGTTTCCTAATTCCAAAAGTAGAGGAAAGTAATAATTGGCTCTGCCTGATATTGTTTTAGGCATAAACCACAAGGTCTGCATATACTTTTCTGAAGGGTCAATAAGATGAGGTCCCACTGCTGGGAGCCCCAGAGATCAGCTCTAGTCTTTGAGGAAACTTAGCAGTAAGTGCTCAATCATCCTGCAGCGCCACCACAGGAGATATTAATTACTACACTGTGGTCATTTACTTTAATTTGCTGTCTGTATAATGCAAAACAGGGCAGGTCTTCCGAGCAAATATCCTTTGACTTTTCTCCATCTGATAAAGGGAATAATTATCCCCCTCTATTAGTAAAAAATTCCAATTTTTAAAAAACATGGTTTGAAAAAAGACTTCCACCCTTGAACTTTTCCTAATTTTTAAACGTAAGTCACAAACTTAAATGTATCTTATTGATATGTTATGTTCTAGAGCAACACTAAGTAGTATTTGTGAAGTATAAAGAAAATGATACGTGCTTTTCCAGATTTTTGCAAATTTAAAAACCGAAAAGTCCAACAGCAAAAATTCGCCCCCCTGAAATTCGAACCACAAAATAAAAATCCTTTTGTGCCCAATTGCCTTTATAAGTCCCCTAATTAGTAAATAGAGCACTTTTTTTTCTGTTTTTTTGGGTAAATTTTTTAAATTTTCCCCTTTTCAGTTTAAAAAAACCCCCTTACGGGGGGCCCGTTTTGGGGGGGGATCCCCCTCAAAAGGGGGTTTGGGGGTAGAGAACATTTTTTTGGGGGGAAACCAAAAACCCCCCCAATTAATGAAAACCCCAAAGGTTTAACACCAAAAAAAAGGGGCCCTAAAAGGGATAAAAAAGTTGTGGCAAAGTGTTTTGCAGGGTTATTATTATTTTTTTTTTTACGGACCACTGTTAATTACATCATCGGTAAATGGAAGGAGTATAGTATGACTGTTAACCTACCATGATATGGGTGTCCACTTAACTGACAGACCAACAAAGAGCAAAAAAAAGAAACGCCAAGGGCACACGAAGTGAAAAATCCACAGCTCATGTGGGAGAATCTGTCTACAGGACAAAACAGACAACCAAAGTGTGTAATCCACGAATCTGGCCTTTATGGAAGAGCGGCAAGACGAAAACCCTTTTTGAAAGCAAGTCATAAGAAGTCAAGTTTGCAAAAAGCTATATAGGCGACATAGCAACTGTGGTTAGAAGGGGTTCTGGTAGATGGCCCAAAAATTCCAAATGCTAGTGGGGGGAGTTTCACTTAAGTAGGGACAAAGAAGTGTCAAGTTTATGGAAAGGGGGAGGGAAATGGGCCCCTGGAAAAAACCTGTAGAGACTGTAAAAAACATAAGACTGGGGTGTAGGTTCACCTTTCAGCAGGACAAGGACCCTAAACATACAGCCAAAGCTAAAATTTTGGGGTTTACAAAAAGAAGATAAAGGGACAAAAACCCCAGTCACAGATCAACCTAAATTCTTGGGAAAATTTTTGTGGCAACTTCAAATTGCTGTTCACAAACATTCCCCAAACCCAATTGACTGAGCTCGAGAAATTTCTGCAAAAAGGAATGGCAAAAGATTCCAGCCTCTGATGCCAAAGTGGTGAAACATCCCCAAAACTGCAGATGCCATTGCAGATAAAGGTGGTCTTACAAAGTATTGACTCCAGGCTGAATACACCACACTGTTCAGTTTTATTACGTATTATTTACACTTCACAAATACTTGCTTCTTTGTGTTGCTCTATTACATAAAATCAAAAAAAATCTTTAAAGTGGCTTAGCCGGAGTAAATTTTGATGTAAGCTTGAAATTTAAATGTAAACATTTCACCTTTTATCATTAAAAAAATTTTGTAAAATTTTTTTTTTGCTACCCCTTATGACCCATAGTGTACAGCTCGTCTCCAGGAGATACAACCAGTGATGAGAGCTCAGCCCTGGCTGCACATGATCAGACATCCTCTCCCCTCAGGAAGCTACTGCTTAGTAATCACACACACTCACTGATGTCATTCTACTCCTTTCCTCTGTACTTAGTCAAGCAGGGCAAATAAATAAAAAGAAGAAAAAAACTAAATCAGATATGTGCACTGAGGAAAAAACCAAAACAAACTTTTCTTGGTTCTTGCAGGGATTTGAACCTAGGACCACTATGCCGAAAGGCAGAAGTGCTAACCACTTGGCTACATTGTAGCTACCTACAGCTCTTTACAAAAAGACTTTTGTTTGACTGGATAAACAATATGGGGAAAGGGATGGTGTGCAAACCTGCTGGGGCACAGACATGCAGTTAAACAAATCAACACCCCGCTTTTGAAACCTGAAAGCTAAAAGGACAAAAAGCATTGAATGCTTTGTGGTAAAACCCATTTTGTTTGTGACGAATTTTCAACCCCTGTGAAACCCTTTTTTAGAAAAACTAACTTGGGGGGTCTTCAACCCCTGAGAAATGGGGGTTCCTACACTTGCAACCCCTTTTAAAAAACTCACCATTGGCTTTTTTTTTAAAAACGTCCCTATAAAAAACTGCCCTTGTTGGCAATCAATTTAAACTTAGCTTTAATTGGAATTAGTTGCTATGGGCAACAAGTGCTGTTTTGACTCTTATATTATGAGGGACAGGGAGGACACGTTCTGTGCGCGCACTCCGTGGAGCGTGGGTCCTGTGAATATAATCACCACTGCTGATAACGCTATCTCCTGGTTTTAGAAGAGAAATTGATTGCTCATTTTAGAGCTGTGAGTAAATATCATTTAACAGAGATGTGTTCCCAGGTGTTATCTCCACACTGTCTGTTTTTCCATTGCACCCGGGTGTCAGGCACCAATATATCTATACTTTTATCTGGAAGAATAAGAAAGAAACAAAAAGTCATTCTCGATTGTAAAAAACGATGAAGTCATAATCCAGACAAACAAGGAAAGAGCTCTCAACGCCTGTAAATAACATTTGTGTTGGTAGGTATGGTTTAACTCTTTTGCTGTCAGATTTGGAAATCTATTCAGTTCATCAAATGTTCCCCCAATATTTTGAAAAAAAATGGCTGAAATGGCTTAAAATAGAAAAACTAGGCACAATTTTTTTTAGATTTTGTGCAGTTTCCATGCCACAGGTCTTTCGTTTGCCTTTTGTGTATGGTGGCTAGATAGTGGCCATTTACAGTCACATGACCATGGTGGCTAGACAGTGGCCATTTTCAGTTACATGATGTTGGTGGATAGATAGTGTCTATTCACAGTTACATGACCATGGTGGCTAGACAGTGGCCATTTTCAGTTACATGACTTTGGTGGCTAGACAGTGGCCATTCACAGTCACATGACCATGGTGGCTAGACAGTGGCCATTGACAGTCACATGACCATGGTGGCTAGACAGTGGCCATTTTCAGTTACATGACCATGGTGGCTAGACAGTGGCCATTTTCAGTTACATGATCATGGTGGCTAGATAGTGGCCATTTACAGTCACATGACCATGGTGGCTAGACAGTGGCCATTTTCAGTTACATGATCATGGTGGCTAGATAGTGACCATGGTGGCTAAACAGTGGCCATTTTCAGTTACATGACTTTGGTGGCTAGACAGTGGCCATTCACAGTCACATGACCATGGTGGCTAGACAGTGGCCATTTTCAGTTACTTGAGAGTGGTGGCTAGAAAGTGGCCATTTACAGTCCCAAAGACCATGGTGGGCTAACTTGGGCCCTTTCTTTTCATGATGTTGGTGGGTAGTAGTGCTATTTACAGTTACATACCCTGGGGCTAGAAGTGGCCTTTTCATTACATGACTTTGGTGGCTAGACAGTGGCCATTTTCAGTTACATGACTTTGGGGGCTAACATGGGCCCTTCACATTACATGCCGGGTGGCTAAGAATGGCCCTTGACAGTCACAGACCATGGTGGGGTAGACTGGCCATTTTATTACATGGGATCATGGTGGCTAAATGTGACCCTTTACAGTCACATGACCATGGTGGCTAGCAGTGGCCATTTTCAGTTACATGCTTGTGGCAGACAGTGGCCATTCACAGTCCATGACCCATGGTGGCTAGAAAAGTGGCCATTTTCAGTTTCATGATCATGGTGGCTAGATAGGGGAAAATTTTTAGTTACATGATCATGGGGCTTAAAAATGGCCTTTTACAGGTCACATACCATGGGCTAGACAGGGCATTTTCAGTTA
>JAODAL010058177.1:0-22240 GCA_025379985.1 Phyllomedusa bahiana
TTTTATTGGGTTTTGAATCTCAGTTTTGCGCAGATAGTGCACTTGTATGACATTTTGTTGAAAACTATCAATTCAAAGTCCTTCTGGGCATTTGTAAATCCCTGGGACTGAAGGAGGAACACTGTTGATTTTGTCTTACAGTTCTTCCACCAGACCGCATTTCACAGGTATTCGCAAGAAACATTTCAGTTTCTAATCCTAGTTGGCTGTAGGAAATGTGAGGGATTTAAGAATAGCTGTGACTTTCCAAAACTCTTCCTTACCTTCTCAAATTTTTATCTTTCTGAACATGGAGCGAAATGCATGTGGTAAGCGAGCAAAGACGGGGGTAGAACATGGAGGTAGAGGTACGAGAGAAGGTGCTCCTTCCAGTGCTGGCGACAACACGCATGCCAGCGGATCGTCGGTTGCAGCACCGTCAGGCCTGTCATCGCTGGGTCGGTGCCCTGTGAATCTCAGTAACGAACAGCGTCGCCAATTTGTTCTTCAGTGGATAATGCAACCTGCATCCAGCAGTCTTACCTCCTCGTCCTCCCAGTCACGGCCACAAATGTCATCATCAGCATCATCAGCATCCATCCAACATGAAGCGAAGGCAGCCCAAATGTCAACTCGTGTACCCACCACTGTGGATAATCCATTTTCTGAAGACCTCTTTGATGACAAAATGCGGTTGGGGTCAGAAGGCATGTTAAAAGACCAAGAGGCCAAGGAGGATGATTTTGTCTGCTCTGACGCCCAGTTATTGATGCCATCAGAGGAGGAGAAGGAAGCCGGTCAATCGGCAAAAATCCCGGGCGGTCGGCAACGCCTTGCAGTGCCTCTTGCTTGTAGCCCGCAGCTCCTGGATGCAGAATGTCAGGACGACCAAGTCACCTGTGTTGATGATGATGATGATGACATTTTGGATCCAACGTGGTCTTTTCAGCAGAATTTGCTTGCGAGCGCTTCATCACTGGATGAGGAGGAAGACGATGGGGTAGTGTCAGTACGGGTCCCACCTCAAAAAGGGAGAGGGCGGTCGCAGAAGTCCGCTGAGATGATTCCGCCAGCCACAGTCAGCGGAAACCCCGCTCATCGCTTATCGCCGTCAAAACGGTCCAGGACCTCTCAAGCCTGGGCCTTCTATGAGCAAGCCTTTGATTCACCCGGCGATGTCATATGCCGCCAATGCCGTAAACGCATCCGGAGAGGGAAGAATCTTAGGTGTTTAACCACCACCAACATGTTTAGTCACATGCAGCGAATGCATGAGTTGAAATGGATGCAACACTTGGCCAAAAAAGTCCACACCGATGCCGGGCTTCAACCACTGTCACACCCTTTGTCTCCGCCTCCTCCTCCTGGATGAATGGCCCGAGCTCGCTGGCCACGCCATAGAGGTGTTGTCCTGCCCAGCAGCCAGCGTCATATCTGAGCAGACCTTCAGCCCAGCTGGAGGAGTCATTACAGACAAAAGCATCCGGCTTTCCACCGATAATGTTGATCGTTTGACTTTCATCAAGATGAATCAGGCATGGATCTCTGATAATGTTGTGGCCCCAGTTGCCAAGGTCACCGATTAGTTGCCAGTCTACATTTCTCTTCCAAAAGAAATGGTCCTCTTGAAAACTTTTTTTTTAAAATGATCATTTCTTACTGCAATTTTTATTCTCAGTTCCCAAAA
This sequence comes from Phyllomedusa bahiana, assembly GCA_025379985.1. Classification (NCBI taxonomy): domain Eukaryota; kingdom Metazoa; phylum Chordata; class Amphibia; order Anura; family Hylidae; genus Phyllomedusa; species Phyllomedusa bahiana. The sequence continues at coordinate 1,667 of JAODAL010058177.1, forward strand.
GTTCATTTTGCTGGTTTTGCGGTGAGGAGACTGTAAAAGACACCAATTGTTCACGGTTTCATGCAAAAACCGTATTCCATTTACTCACTTTATCTTTAGAATTTTTCGCATTGTCAATGGTTTTGGGGTCATGTTGCTGTGAGATACAGCTATAATCATGGTCCTTTGGAACAGAAATGTGGCTTCTAAGTGGCATTTCTCCCTCACAATTTTTAATAGTGGCTGAGAAGTCATATTTATAATTTTTTGGGGTCATGTTGCTGTGAGACAAAGTTACAATCATGGTCCTTTGGAACATAAATGTGGCTTCTAAGTTGCATTTCTCCCTCCAAATTTTTAACAGTGGCTGAGAAGTCATTTTTATAATTTTTTGGGTCATGCTGCTGTGAAATGCAGCTATACTACAGGTCCTATTGTAAAAAATGTGGTTTTTAACAGACATTTGTTCTTCACAATTGTCAAGAGTGGCTCAAGGGTGATGTTTTTAAATTTTTGGGGCGTTTTGCTGTCAAAAACAGGAGTAGGTATGACACTGTTAATGGACACATATTGCAAAATGACTTGTTTTTGCAAGATCTTTAACATAGCTAGCAATCCCTGTAGTGAGACAACGCATTTAATACAAAAAAAGACATGGTGGGATTCCATCCTAAAAATTGTGGTTGAAAGACTCTTTTTTCCGGCACTTTTTTAATCTGTGGGTCATGCTGTGGCCCAGGACAGGTATAGTCAACGTCCAGTTCAAATAAAATGGTGGTTCAAAGACTCCTTTTTCCATCACTTTTTAATCTGTGGGTCAGACAGGTTTAAGGGTCATGCTGCGGTCCAGGACAGGGATAGTCAATGTCCAGTTCAAGTAAAATGATGATTCAAATCATACTGCTTTATGGCACTTTTTAATTTGTGGGTCATGCAGGTTTAAGGGTCATGCTGTGGTACAGGACAGGGGTTTGTAAATAGTCTGTGAGTTTTTTTCTGTGACTTTTATAACCCAATTGTGTTGCCTAAGATGTAGCACGTATCCAGTTAATGTTGTGGATGTTAATTCCAGCTTCTCCAGCCCTGTTTGGGTTAATAATGAAGGTGTTGTTCCTCCCCATAGACTTTTAATGGTCATCGGCGATAATCTGTTATCGACTATCGGATATCGGATGTTATTGCCGATTTCGACTATCGATCCGTGACGATAGTTGAAGAAAATCGCTCCCAAAGGCTTGTTTCTGAACGGTGGGAGTCCCCACTTAAAAAGGGAGGGGCAGCAGTCCCACAAGGGGGCAGGAGCAACTTGGACGGAGCACAGTAGCTTCTGCACTTAGGGTGGTGACGTGGACTTCTTTTAGAATTTGGGAAAAAACTTCGGTTCTAAACGAAGTGAAGTTTGGGGTAATTCGGGGAAACGAAAACGTTTTTTAAAATTGATAAATGGCCACAAGACGGCGTTACATAGGGCAAAGAATTGGGAGGAAGAAGGAACATCCTCATGACAGTGCAGAGATGAACCAATCAGGACCGGGGGGATTCTGTGACGTCACCCCTTATATAAGTCCCGGACGCGACGTGGGAGTTCACACTCCTCTCTCTGTGCCTTGCGGGAGCTCTTTCAGCTGCGTTGCTGAACCACAAAAAGAAAATTTGTTTTTAACAGCGATTTTTGGGGGGTGTCCAGCTTTTTCACAGATGCTTCTCTTCCCTTTAAATTTTTATTTTTGTGGGTATTTGAATTGAAGTCCGTGTGCGTCGAAAATTTGCGCTTAACATTTTAATGTATTGCTCGTTCTGGGGCAATTGGTTCCCAAAGGGTTTTTCTAAGCCCGTTTTTGCTTTTTAATTCAGGAAAAAACGGGTTTTTACAATCCCCATACGTTAATTTTTTTTGTCATTTTTTTTGCACAAATTTATATCAAGGGTTACCCAAGCCCCGTTAGTGGGGTTTATTTGGGTTTTAAATACAGGGGGTGTTTTATAAAATTTGATATCTTCATTAAAAAGGAGTTGTAAATTTTTTGAACAAAACAGTTGTCAGACAGAAAATGGTGGAGGGTCTTCACAGGGAGTGGCAGTGGCACAAACATTCCCGGAGCAGGAAGGTCGCGCACGTAAGGGGGGCGTACAGCAGGGGTCCCGACAAAAAATGCCCGGGGGTCATCTGCGGCCTTTTGTTGACCAAACAACCCAAAGGGTTCTTGATTGGTTGACTGGTCATCCACTTCCCCCCAGATGACATCTGACAACCTCAGCCAAAAGTCGGTGGGAACGTCAGACAAAAACCCTTAGTGGCATGGCCCGGGGAACAGCTCGCGGCTCTCACCTGTCCCTCAACCCACCTCGTTCCGTCCAGTTCGTTTCAGCCGAGAACTAGTATGTGGTCTGGGCTCAGCGCCACTATACAGCGAGGATGAACAATTTGAGGAGGACAGTCAGCAGCTACTTGGCAGCGAAGAAATGGGGCCGATATCCCCTGCCTCTTGCATGTGGAGAGTGGCATGGGAGGTCATGTTGTGAGGGGTCAGCCTTTGCATACCAAGACCGGTGATGAGGACAGCAGTGAAGATCAACAAAAATCGATGATGATGTAGCCGACCGCACTTGGGAGCTGGGTAAAGAAAGGGTTCTCATGCAGGAGAAGGGGGGCGCCAGCTTGCGCGTAGGCACGGCGCAGCCAGAAGTGGGTAGTGTGGCCGTGAGTCGAGGGTTAGCAGCAATGCGAGGTCGGGAGCCAAAAACGTACGGGGGTAGAAAACTCGCTTCGCGGGCCCCAAGAAAGTGCAGCAAAGGGGTCAGCGAGGCGGGGGGCAGTGTAGTCACCCCGTGCGGAGCTTTGGTAGTAAAATCAGCTATGAGGGGTGTGGCAGTTCTTTGCTAAGACCCCGGAGGGCCAAATTATGGGTATATTTTAAAATCTGTGGGCGAAAGTGAAGTGGGGCCCAGGGAGAAAACGTTGCACGCGGCCTGCGTAAACAACGAAAGCGTTCCCACCCGGGGGGGCATGGGAGAAATTTGTGGTGGTCCACCTGCCGCACAGAACACCCAGGCCCAGTGGGCACGCATGCCATTGCAGCCAGTCAAGGCTCCACCCCCTCTGCAAAAGGGGAGTGTTTCTCTTTGCCATCTCTCCCGGCCCCAGCGCTCCTGCTCCTCGTACACATGGTTCCAGCAGTCGTTCATCAGGGTTGCAAAGAGAAAACAGTATGGCCCAACCACCAAAAGTTGGAGCTGACCGTGCTCCTGCCCAAGTTGTTGGTATGCGTCCCCCCTTTCCCAAAAGGGGGATCTGTACCTTCAGAGAACTAATGGCTTGTTCCGAGCCCAGATGGAGAGTTTTCCCAAACCGTAATTTCTTTTCAAAAAGGCAAATACCGCACTTCATAAATATGTAGAACGAAGGTGGGCCGCCTTTTTCTTTCGGTTTGTTCCCAAGGGGCATGGCAGCGCGATGTGTGGAGCTGTAATAGGGCAGGGACAGTACATGTCCTTTTCGGCCCACTGGGAAGGGGAATGTGCTTTCCCGCCGCCACAACCAAAAACTTGGAAGGGGAAGGTTTTCCTCCAGTTTCAAACTGCTGTCTTGCGCCAAATTTGTCCCCCACACCCCCACCCTCTCAGCCTCCACAAGTGTGCTCCATATCCCCCCCTGTGTGGGCAAGCGTGGGCACGCAGTTCTCACCTGGCTTTTCCCCGGCGAGTAAGTCACACAGGGGGAAATGTCCCGTGTCATGAAGCAAGAAAAACGATGTTTGGCTTTTCCGCGCCAACTGCAAAACAGAACCTTGTGACGGCAATGGGAGGAACATGGTATCCGGCTGCACGAGGGGGGATGGTCCTTTCGCCCCGATGTCGACGTGTTCAAACTGATTGTGAAAGGTTCCTGAAATTTCCACCGATCTTTAGAGATTCTGAAATGGCCCAGGAACCGTGATACTTCATCCTTCCTAAAAGCCGGGACACCCCCCTGGTTGCAGCGGCAGCGGCCCCCCCCAACCCCACACTCTGTAGCGATTTTTCCCCGTTGGAATTTCCCAACTTGCCGCACATTTTGGGGCCGCTGTTTGAACGGGAAAAAGGGTTTAAAAGATTTTTTGATGACCAGGTGAACAGGAGTACTTCCCTGTGTAACCTTGATGCACCCAGTGGAGTCAGGGCGGGACCCCTGCCGTTTGCTTAGGCCATTTGAGGAGGCTTTGTTTTTTTGCAGTCGCCAGGACTATGGGATGAATTTAACGCCCATTCCACTGCTTCATATCCTGGAACAGATCCGAAAAATTGTTGGGAGGGTACTGAAGCGGGGGCGACTTCATCTCATGGCCCGTGAGCCGGTGGGGGTTGAAATGGGGAGGGGGGACATTGGAGCCAACATTGTTGGGTGAAATTAGTGTTTTTTCTACCAGGTGACAGGAGCGTAGGAGTAGGAGCAGCGGAGGAGGTAGATGGAGATGAGGAAGATGAGGCAGATGACCCGCAAGCACCTGGCAGTATACAGGGCGATGGAGGGGGGGACCCCTCAGAGTACTTGTGCACATGGCCCCGCAGCTGTGATGTCCTGGTAGTGACAGCCGAATATTCCCATCCGGCAGAGGGATGACTTTGGCTTCCAATCTATTGGACCCTCGCTATCGGTCCAAAATTGGGCCCTTTTTCCAGCTGTGGATGGTAAAAAAACTCAAATACTATGAAAAAACCCTCTGAGTCAGTTGACGTGCCTAAAAGCAGCTGGTCCATCCCGGGACAGGTCGCCCGGGAGGACCTCAGCGCTACGTATCACTGCCCGGGTTGTGTGGGCGGGTGGGGTGGGGGGGAGCGTCCCCGCTCCTGAGCAGCAACCTAAGTCTGGAGCGCTGATGAGCAGTTCCTTCACCGCCTAATGAGGAGGGCAATCGCCCGCGCAGCAGCAGCAGGACCTGGGCAGACCCTGAACCAACAGGTAAAGGGCCTAATTGGGCAGCACTCTGCCACCCAGTTAGAAGATCCCCTGGATATAGGCAGCCAAAAATGGATGTGTGGCCGCAACTTTTGAGTTTGCAGTGGAGAAACTGTCCTGCCCCGGGCCCGTGTTTTGCTCAAAGCGGGTGTTTTGGCGCGGGGGCCATCGTTAAATCCCAAAGGGGAACAGTTGTCCACGGGAAATGTGGAGCGGAATGACCTTTGTCAAGATATTAGGCTTTGGGTCGGCCAGGATTTCCCACCCAATGCCTTAGGCGTTGATTTCATCAGCCCTGACGCCCACCAAAACTTTGAGAAGGTCTGGATTCAAAACTACCCGCCCCAGCCGATTTGGATGCCGCCACCCGCCTGTGCCACAATATGCTGCCGTTTCACTTGCCTCCACCATCCACCCTGCGCTGTTGCTGGTGCCGTGCATCCACCTGTCTTGTGCCCCCTTTTGGCTCTCCTGTTTTTGCCACTCCAGTGTCATTGTGCCCTGTCTGTTTCATGTGCGGTTTCTGCTGTGGAAAACTTGATTTTGAAAGGGCTTTCCCCCCACCTCCGATGCATTTTTGGCCACTTTTGCCTCTGTGCTGCTGTGGTGCTGCAGTGCCTCCCCACTCTGTCATTGTGCCACCCTTTCCCCCAAGCCCCCCAAGCAGTGGCGTTTAAATGGGTTTGGAGGCATGGAGTCCCCCAGAGTCACTTGCGCAAAATGGCCCGCAGATGTGTTTGCCCCGGTTAGTGACAGCCGAATGCACCTCAGCAGAGGGTTGACTTGGGGTCTCCCTCTTTGGACCCTCGCACCGTCCCAAAAAGGGAGCCTTTTTTCCCGTGATGAGGGGAGGACAAAAAAAAAAGTACTTGGAAATCCTCAGGTGTAGTTGTTGTTTCCCAACTTTTGGCCCGGAAAAACTATCATAGGGTTTTTTAAATTTTAAAAAATTTGTTATGAAAATTTTGGTTTTTTTTACGTTTTTGCGTGACAACCCTTTGTTGAAATGCAGCGTATTTTGGGAAAGAAGGGATCCTAACTAAGGGAATGTTTTTGGTGCTTATTTTGCATCGGTTTTCCCTTAGTGATGGATTTTACAAAAATGGAAAATGAAGCACAAGAAATGCTGAAACGATTTGGGAGCTTTTTTTCAGATGAAATTGTGAAAGTATTCCAAAAATTTCCCGGAAAAAAATCCTCCCCTCTCCTGAGCTCGGGTCATATCGGTACTGTAACCCATTGCCTTTTGTCCTTTACCCCGATCCCTTGCGGCCGTTTGCCTTGTTGTCCGACTCGAGTTTGCCTTACGATTTTTTACCTGCTACCCCGGCTGAAACCGCAAGCAAGTCACGTCAGAGGTAACGACCTGGTAGTCTCCCGCCGCAGCAAGTCCGTGCCGCTTTGCGGCGGGCTCTGGTGAAGACCGGGACCTACTTAGATTCCGCTCCCTGGCATGGCTATTGCCATTGTCCCCTTACTATGCTGCGAACTGTGGTAACCTACTACTTTGTTCTTTGACGCTATGGTAGGATCTTAGCCCTCAGCTTGTTACTTTCCAGCTGGCACTGCCATGACTTTATCAGGCTGCATTCCCGCTTCAGTTTTTTGGTCAGTTTTGCCCCCATAAGTGCTCAGGGAATTGAAGGGTGAAGCGATTCTAATAGCGGCTGCAGTCATGTGCGTATCATACTGAAACACAGCATTGTATGAAGACCTGCAAAGTGGGACCTGCAAAGTGGGTGCTCTAATTCGTGGCTGTTTGGCTCCGAACCTCGCACTGCTGCCACCCTGCTGGCTCCCGGCCACACTACCGACTTGCGGGCTGCGCCACTGCCTGACACGCAAGCTGACGCTCTCTTCTCCCAATGATAATGATGAAGCCCTTCTACACCCTTGGTCTGGGTCAGCTCATGGCATCACATGGCTTTCAATAAGACCAGTATGCTGATGACACCCAACTTTACATCTCCGGCCCAGACATTAACTCTCTACTGTCTCTTCTCCAAATGATGATGATGAAGCCCTTGCTTCAGGGCCGGGACAATAGGTAGTCGAAGGTAGGCGACCGCCTAGGGCGCCATTTCATCCCAGGCAGAAAGGGGGACGCAAGGAGGCATGGAGTGGGCTGAATTTTCCATTTGTGGGGCACTTTATGCCTTGTTTAACTAGGGCACCAGAATACCTTGTCCCAGCCTTGCTTGCTTCACCCGGCTCCCATGTGCGATCGGCTACATCGATTAGTGTTTGCCTGTCACCGCCGTCCTCCTCAACGGTGTCGCTGTACAAAGCCTGACCGCTCGCAACATAACCCCCCATGCCACTCTCCTCATCACTACTTGCCTGCTTCTGCAAGAAGCAGTGGATGTCTTCCCCACCTCTTTGCTGCCCACTGTCCTCAAATAGTTGGTCCTCACTGTATAGTGGCGCAGAGGCCACAGCACATAGTAGTTCTCTGGCTGTGGGAAGCGACTGGGACAGAGGTGGGTTGAGGACACGTGAGGGCGCCTCACCTGCTCCCGGGCCATGCTAACTAAGGGTTGTGTCTGACAAACCCACAGACTCCTGGCTGAGATTGTCAGATGTCATCTGGGAGAAAGTGGATGGCCTAGTCAACCATTTGAGAAGCGTTGGCTTGGTAGTCAACATATGTCTGCTAGATGACACCAGACGCTGTGGCCTCGCAGGGTGTCCCCTGCTGTGACGTCCCCTTACTGTGCTGCAACCTTAGCCGGCTCCAGGAACCTTCTATTGTGTTCTTTTTTTTTTTTTTTTTATTGTTTTTATTGAACAGTATCCTTGACATAAACATATAAAACATGGAGAACATGTATAAAGACATAAAAGCTTGCTATTACAGATACCATGACATCACTGTAATATAATTATGACATCAAGGACAGTGTCATTTTTCTAATATTATACCTCCAACAATAAACATAATAAACATTACACAGTTTGTTGCATCTTACTTCAGAATATCACTATGTCTCTAATTTAACTGTGATTAAACAGTAGTAAACCGAACTAAATTAACTTCCAAAAATGCAGTGCGTCTCATTCCTCCCCCACATGATGCAAGCTCAGGTGTGCGACTTCCCACCACCCCCACCATCCTATCCAGTGGGTGCGTGAGCCCCCACAGGCCACCTAGTTTCCTTCCTAGTGTCTCTTGATCCGCGTCTGCCTCGTGAGCTTACTATTATCCAGCCCATAAGCCTCACTAAAGATTATCTTCTGCTGGTAGATCAATTGGGTCACTACCGGCAAGTTGCCTACTCTGATACCATGCGGTTGACGCGAAACATCGTCTGATATTATCTTTGATATCTGTCGAGAGTGTGGCTATGTACCTTTCCCAAAGCTCAAAGAACTTTTTCACCCGTTTTTCCTTTTGCCCGTGGCTCCCACCCAGTCCATATGCATCAGAAAATTTAGCTTACTTTTAAACAACTCCAAAGTAGGGCCCGCGGGTTGGAGCCAAACCTGCAAAATAGCTTTGCGCGCTGCCGCCGCCACAATATGCCCCATTCATTTTACACACTTCGAAATTGCCGCGCCTTCCTGTCGCATAACCCCAAATAGTGCCCAAGAAGCATCAGCGACACACGGCATGTTCAAAGATTGATTAATGTATTATGATATGTGAGTCCAAAATTCCTGTATAAGTGGACAGTCCCATAAACAGTGGTAAAGATCAGCTGCTGGGGACCCACACTTAAAACAATTATCAGTTTGAAACCTGCCCATACGGTGTCCCTTGATTGGTGTAAGGTAGGCATTGTGTGTTACCTTCAAAAACATTTCCATATATCTTGCCATCGGCAGAAATTTATTCGCGTCAGCGATTGCCTCCAAAATCACAGGTGTGGATATATCAGCGTCTCGATCCTGCCATCTAGCCTAACCGAAGTTCGATTTGTCATAGTCAAGATCCTCAAGATGGTATTTATAGGTAACAGACAACTGTGCCTTCCTAGTGGGAGGATTTAGGAGTATGCACTCAAAGGTCGTGTCCCAATCTTCAGGCTGTAAATGTCGCTTTGCCTCTGAGACATAACTAGTTGCTTGCAAATAATTAAAAGATGGGATTGCAGGCGTGGAATAAAGGCTTTGCAACTCCGGAAGAGATTGCAGCTGTTTGGTGTTGGGATGCACAAAATGTTTTATTTGATGTAATCCCAATTTATACCAAAGCCTGAAGGTAAATCCCGCGGTTTACCACCTGGAAAATTGGGTTTCCCATTAACGATAAGGAGGGGGAGTAATCTGGACTCAGTTTTTTAAGTTGCCCTATCTTCCACCATGCCCTCCAAACTGGTATAAGCAGCAGAACATCCCTTACCAACTGAGGAAGCATGTCATAAGGCAAATGTACAAAGTTGAAAAAGTAAATGTCCGGAAGTCCCTCTTGGACTAGCGAACTATCAGTAAACACCGCTGTAGATAGCGCCCAGTCCGTCAGAAAACGCCCCAAGGCCGCTAAGTTATAGAGACGTATGTTAGGAAATTCTATCCCACCATGTAGTCTACATTGTTGAAGTATAAGTAGAGGAATATGCGCCCTCCTACTGTTCCAAATAAACCGCCTGTACTGCGCATTAATTGATTTTTCATCCCTCGGCCGCAAATAAACCGGAAGCATATGGAAAATATACAAAAGGCGCGGGAACTCTACCATTTTAATTAAATTGCATCACCCAGTGAGAGATAGTGGGAGATCAGCCCACCTCTTCAGAGTGTGACCCAGTTCTCCGGAATATCGGGACATGTTAACCACGTATAAATTGGCTGGGGACTTGGTCAACCACACCCCTAGATACTTCATAGCCGAAGTACACCAGTGAATCAAATACGTCCTCGACCAAAGGGGCTCAGCTGGGCCCTTCAGGAGCATCCCTTCGCTTTTGTCCACATTGATCGTATAGCCGGATAAGGCTCCCACCTCCTTCACATCTTCCAAGATAGAGGACAAATTCTGTCTGGGGTTCCTAATCATCAAAAGCAGGTCATCAGCATATGCTGTGACCTTGAGCTCTCTTCTGGGAGTAAAGATACCCGTATATAGTGATGATTGATCGATATGATAGAGGAGAGGATCAATAGACAAATTAAATAACAAGGGCGAAAGGGGGCTCCCTTTTAGCTTCCCAAAAAAAGATCATTATGGGGGATATTTTGTTGTTAAAAAGTGGGGTCGTCGTGGCATTGGGTGCATGTGGGTGACAAACCCCGGGAAGGGGCCCCCAAATCCGCGGCAGAAGAGCGCGTCTAGGAATGGCCAAGTTTTCGCTAGGATTTTTTGCCCCTGATTCAGTAAAGAAATTTGGGCCCCAAAAAGAGTCAGCAAAGTGGGTCCTTTTTTGGTTTTAAAGAGCAGTATAGTAGTGAGTCAAGAAGGCATCTACCTCTGCTGTTGAGTTAAAATTTTTCCTTTGTAAAGATCAGCTAGGGGAAGACAGGCCCGTCTGCAATATTTTATAAAATTCGCTGAAAAGCCTTTGGCCCCTGGGTCCCCCCCATTCCCCAGCCCCCCCACCACCCCGCCCCTCTCCGTGTTTTCAGTTCCCAAAAAGGGCTCGCGGTCCGCCGGACCCCCGGCAAAGACGCAAATCCAAAAGGGCCCCGCTGCCCTCTGTGAATGGGGGTAAGCTCCATAAGTGATTTAGAACCCCATGAATTTCTTTCTCAATACGCCCATTCCGCAGAATGTCCCCTGACGGGCAGATTTTTTTGCTGCTTCGGCGGCTTACCACGCCAAAGGCTTCGCTGAAAAAAAAAAATTAGCATAATTTTTGCCCAAAAAAACCTGTTGCCCCCCCCGTAGTATTGATTAACGTTTTAGATTTAAATAACCTTATTTCCCCTTGGAGAAATGTTTTTAAGAGTTTTGCGCCTCTTTTTAAAATGCTGTTGATTTGCGCCGAGGGATCTACGGAGAACCCATTCTGGATTGGCGTAGACTGGATGAGCTCCGAAATTTTTGTTTCTGCGCTTTGCGCTTTATGCGAATAGCTAATTATATGTCCGCGCCATGACGGTTTTCGCCGTGGCCCATAGAAGAGGATATTTCCTGCATTGGGAATCTCCAAGTTCGTGTCGCATGATTAAGAAGCGCCCCTCCCAAGAATATTGTAATGGGGGCTGGTCGAGACCGCAAATTTGGAATATGTCAGCACTAACGACCCTTGATAAAGTGAGGGGGCATCAAGGGCCCTGTCAATGCGAGAAAATCATATGGACAAAGGGGAAAAGTAAATTAGGTTCGTGTGTCGGGTTAGTGCCCCCCAGTAGTCAAACACATCAAGTTGGTGATCAAGCCTCCCAAATTTGGGGCCCCTGGAGGGGAACCCCTGTGGGGCGTGACCCGTCTATTTGGGGGCCGCAATGCATTAAATCTCCCTCAGTTGAATTTGAGTCGGGTTATGATGAGAAAGTCGGGAATGATCAAAAACCCCTTCTTTGACGCTATTGAGTACTTGGGCCCTCAGCTGGTTTTTTCAAATGGCGTGGGAATTTCCTTGTCAGGCTGCATTCCCCAATTTATTTTTTTTTCGTTTTGCCCCTGTAAGTGCCCAGGGAATTGAAGAGTGAAGTGATTCGAAGAGCGGCGGCTGTCATGTGCGTGTCATACTAATACACAGCATTGTATTAAGACCAAACCACGCTCCCTATGCATACTTGAGCATGGCACAATGTTCTACAACACCCTACAGGCTCTCTGCAGACAGGAAATAGCTGATTTTAACGCGATTCGTTACAAATAAATTCGGGACAAAAATAATTTTGTTGGAAAATTCTGCGAACTCGGCGAATCAAATTTTTGAGAAATTTGCCCATCTCTACCCCGGACCTGTGTGGCCTTTTTTCTCCAAGTGACTCTTCCACAGCAATTCATGCTTTACATGCATGTTCCTGTTCATGCTCGTGGGTTTAAATATTTTAGATTCTTTCCTCTACTGACACGTTGAAAGCAAACCCGACACATGACGTCAGTCGGCGAATCTGAGTCTTGATCGAAAAGGCCCAGGCTTCAAAGGTCCCGGACCTTTTCGACGCTGATAACCTACTAGCGGTGTTCCCGCTGCCACCTCTGACAATGGCTGACGGATTAATGTCAGCGGACTTGTGCGACCGCCCTCTCCCTTTCTGAGGCCGGACTCGCACTGACACTACCATATCATCCTCCTCCACTGATGATGCGCTAGCCAGCTGCTGCTCAAAAGACCATGATGGATCCGCAATGTCCTCATCATCACAGTTGACTTCCTCTTCCTGACAGTCTACATCCTCAAGCTGCAGGCTAGAAGCCACAGGCACTGCGAGGCATTGCTGACCGCTCGGTATTTCTGCCGACCGACCAGCTTCCTTCTCCTCTGAGGGCATCAGCGATGGGGGGTCAGAGCACACAAAATGATCCTCTTTGGCCTCTTGATATTTTGAAATACCTTCTGACCCCAATCACATTGTGTCATCAAAGAGCTCTTCAGAACATGGATTATCTAGAGCGGTCTGTATATTGGGTGACATTTGTTCTTCAGATTGGACTGATGATGATAAAGATATTTGTGCCCTTGACTGAGAGGAAAAGGATTTTTACTTAAATGCTATCTATAAGCATTGTTTTATTATAATGTCAGAATTTTAGAATATTTAAGACTACTGGGCAAAAACTAGCTTTCCCCAATGAGAAACTTAACAATCAATTAATCTGAACAAACAGTCAGTCCAATTACTGCATTCACTTGATGAGTCAGGATCTAGTGATCTAGTGGGGATCTTTTATGTTTACCTAACACTATAAAAGATATCAACATTTAACTCATTTAGGAAATCTCACCGTTTCCATGAGAAGACCCAACTACACACATCTATCACATCTCCACTAAATATATTAAAGACCCCTTGTGAGCCTCCGATTAATGGGAACCATTATGACAGTAAGTAAAACAAAGTTTTCAGTGCCTGAAATTATATTTAGTTTGATATATTTAGGTCTTTTTAGATCTGTATCTGCCTAAATTCTTGGATATTCATTGACATATAAATGATGTGTGAGGAGAATGAGACACAAGTCACTCAGATACATCTCCTTGGATTCCGAAGTCTGAACAGATATAAAACCCTTCTCTTCATTGTGTTTTTCCTGACTTATGTATTCATCCTGGGCGGAAACCTTCTAATTGTCCTTTTAGTGACCACTATTGACCACCTCAAGACCCCAATGTTTTTCTTCCTGAAACACTTATCCATTGCTGATGTCCTACTAACCACCAGTGTTATCCCCTTGATGTTGGACATCATACTTGTTGAGGAGGGTATTTTAACACTTTGGGGCTGTATGATACAATTGTATTTGTTTGGTATGTTTGGATTTATTTAATGTTTACTCATTGCCGTCATGTCTTATGATCGATATTTGGCCATTTGTCATCCATTAAATTATCATTTAATAATGGGTCCACATCTTTCCCTCCAGCTTGTTGTTGGGTCATGGTTTTTAGTCATAATGTTAACATCGAGTGAGTTTTTTGTCGTTATCCAACTGAACTTCTGCGGCTTGAATTACATTGACCACTTCTTCTGTTACTTTGGTCCCATAGTGGAATTGGTCACTTCAGACACTTCTAGCTTTATGTTGCAAGATTTTGTTATTTCCTTCTTCGGGATATTTTCTCCATTTGCTTTCATCATTATAACTTACATTTGTATTTTCTTCACCATCCTTAAAATTTCTTCAACTGCCGGCAGGAGAAAATCCTTCTCTACTTGTAGCTCCCACCTGACCTCAGTTTGTACATATTATGGAACCCTCATGACGGTTTACATCCATAATCCATCTGATGAGGGTTCATCCAGTATTAACAAATACAGATCACTGTTGTACCTGGTATTGGCACCATTGATGAATCCCATTTTCTACAGTCTCAGGAACAACGAGGTGAAGAGAGCGATGCAAAAATTTATAAATATGCAAAATGAATGGAAAGGATGAAACACTTGACTCAAAGGTGCTTTTCTATTTTACATGATAGCCTCATTTGAATATACACCATTTTCCTTTTCTACTAAGCATTACACATGTTTTGTAAATGATGGTTTGGCTTTTTGCAGGAGCTACGCCACATTAAACTATATTGAACCGTATTGGTATTGCTGTACCATACTTGTTTCAGATTCCAAAAAGCCTTTTTTTCATTTTAATATAAAGAAATGGTTTTGAATGAATTAGCACTAAGGATGAGGAAACAGACACCACAGGAATGGCCAGAATTTAAATCAGAGAATGTTTTACCAGAAACCAGACAAGAGAGGAATAGGTACATCAGTTACATCATCAAAGTCAAAAGTTTCTGTTATAAACGTACGATCAGGGAGAGTAGGTAGGGGAGACAAGAAAATAAGCCCTAGCACTAATCCCCTCAGCTGTCCCTACCTACTTGCCGGTTTGACCCTAAGTAGTCGGTGACAACTAGCATATAACGTATACACAAAGCCAAAACCAAACAAACTCAGAAGAATAGTTGTACAGAAAAGGGTCAGAAACTCAGCGGGCAAATCAGTACAAATTCACGAAGAATATGGAGAGACAGAAGAGAAAGCAAAAGGTCAGAAATCCAAAAGTAGCAGTCCAAGTTAAATGCAATTTATAGCAAGCACTAAGTAGAGGGCTACTGGTATTCTTATGGAATGTCAGAGTCATGGGTCCAGGGCACGATTTGACCAGCCCACTGACATCCAAATTGCATAGATCACAGACTGACAAAGAAGGAATACTAGTGATGAAAACACGATCATTCACAACTAGGAGTAACCATCTGCAGCCTAGAACAAAGTCAGCAGGAGAAACCGATGGGTGTGGTGGAATTCAATCAACACAGCAAGGAGAAATAGACCAGTGCAAGAGAAAATTCACAAATGTACAAAATCATGGTCAACAGAGCATCCTCTGCTATACTTTATGGACAGAGGTTGGCGCAGAAGCTTGAATGGGCACCGATGTAACACCTTCCACTTTAAATAAACTTTCACCCAATTATTTTTAGACTTCAGCAGAAACTGCAAGTAGCAAGTAAGTGGACACATACTGATATTTAGATGAGCTAGTCATAAAGCTTCCTTAATCCTAAGGTTACATAGTTAGTATTGTTTAAAACAGACATATTGTGTGTCCATTAAGTTCAACCAAGGATAGGGAAAAATGTGGATAAAGGGAGGGAGATAGGGAATTTTTAGCTTTGTTTCCTCCTACTAAGGCAGACTTTGGAATCCATAAGGCAAGAACCAGTCTGCCCTAAAGGAAGATTTCATTCCTGATCCCAAAGTTGCCATCAGACTGGATCCAGATGTTTAATACGGCTATATAGGTATTATTATCTAGTAGTATGTACTTATCTAAGCCTTTCTTATAACCTTCAACTGTTCCTGTTGGGACCAGTTACTCAGACAAGCAGAGTCACAGTTCTCATGGTAAAGAAGACTTTTTCTCTTCTGGAGATTGAATCATTTTTTCTTCAGGTGGAGGGAGTGTCCCCTTTTCTTTTAACAGGGTTTTACAGTTTTACATGAAATTGCTTTTCACCATACTTTTTTGTAGAGGAAATTTATATACTTATATACAGTATCTCACAAAATTGAGTACAACCGTCATTCCTTTGTAATTATTGTATTAAATCTTTTCAAGGGACAATACTGATGATATGACACTATGATGCAATGTAAAGTAGTCAGTGCACAGCTTGTATAACAGTGTAAATTCGGTGTGCCCTCAAAATAACTCAACACAGCCATCAATGTCTAAACCATTGGCAACAAAAGTGAGTACTCCCCTAAATGGGGAAGGCAAACTACAAAGCTACACTTACTGCTCAATGGCTGAAAGATATACTGAGTCCCATCAGCAGGCATCTCTGGCCCAAATGCTGCATGGGAAAGATAGTCAGGTGCTGGATATTAATGAGCCAATGCTCTAGGTACTAATTCACACCAGCATGCAGAAAGCCACAGTATAACACATAGGGAGAATGCCATAGATAAGGCATGCAAAGGGGAAGCCATTCATACAGGAAACCATGCTGAATTACAGCCTATAGCACCCATAATATTCAAAAAGGCAGGCTTCAAAGCACTTAGAAGGTGTCCTGCACAAAATACTTTACCCTAAGCTCCCAAGTGTTTTAGGGCAAAAAAATATAAATAACATGCTGGAAAAATAATGGTATTAGTTGATACGGTAAGCTACAGTATGCAAGCTTGCAAGCCCCGGCAAGGCTCCTCATGTCTTGCAAGTCCCTACACTATTAAAAATAAAACCACAAAAAAATGGGACAGCCTGTCCATTTGAATATTATGGGCGCTGCTGATGGGACTCAGTATATCTTTCAGTCTTAGCAGTAGTGTAAACTTTGTAAGTTTTTTCCCTTTGGGAATTTATGTCCCATTTTTTTTTTTGTGGTTTTATTTTTAATAGTGTAGGGACTTCAGAAATGAGGAGCCTTGCCGGGGCTTGCAAGCTTTCATACTGAAACTACCCGTATCAAAAATACCTCCTATTTTTTTCCCGATGTTATTTTTATTTTTTTTCCCAAAACACTTGGGAGTTAGGGACAAGTATTTTGTGCAGGACCCTTCTAAGTGCGGGAATCCTGCCCCTTTGAATATTATGGGCACTATGGCTGTAACTCAGCATGGGTTCCTGATGAATGGCGTTACCCTTTTATCACCTTATCTATGGCATTCTCCCTATGTGTTATACTGTTTTTTCTGCATGCTGGTGGTGAATTAGTACCTAGAGATTGGCTCATAATTTTCTGGCATGCCTATCTTTCCCCCTCAGCTTTTGGGGCCGAGATACTCCCCTAAAGAGACAAAACTGAGTAAAACCCTGAAACTGTATTACTATTTTGCCATAGGCAAACTTAAACCTCTATCAGTTTTTTCTATCTATTAAACACAAAACATAACTTTTATTATATCTAACTTTTTAACCCCCTATACACATATTTAAAAACCTGATCTCTAACCTATCATTTAACCCTTTTTTTCTTTGAAAGAGGGGAAAAAAATCCCTTTCTACATCAAGTCTGGGGGAACCCCACCATTAACAGGGGAAACCTTTTATCATGCAAAAACTATTTTATGTTTTAGGTTTAATAGATAAGAACTGATAGAGTTTAAAATTTGCCTATGGCAAAATAGTAAAATGTGATCAAAAGTCAAATCTCTGTTCTTTGCGGATTCCCCCAATTTTTTTGGGGATTAGTGACAAGTTTTGGTGAACAGGGAAAGTTCAAGTGGGGAATCTAGGGAATGGCAGGTTTTTTGAGTCAGAAAAAATTTGGATTTTTTTTCACAGGGAAACTATGTAGTATTTTTCTAATCAACCAAAATTTCCCTTGAATGAAACTAACATCCCTATAGCCTTTCAGAAATTTAAAAAAAACTTTAAACAAACAACAAATTCGGGCGGGCGGGGAAAAGCCATTCTAAGACATATATACAACAAAAAAATTGGGTTTAAAAGGGGATTCGGATTAGCTTGAAGACCAAATACAAAATTTAGGGGAAAAAAAAACCCCAAATTTTTATCAAGGGCGGGGAAAAACCCTCCCTAACTGAATGCTCTCTGAAATTTTGATGAAATATTTTCCCAGAATATGAAGAATTTCATTCAAAAAATTTAAAAGCGAAAAAACTAAATAAAAGGGAGATAGGGGAGATTAATAACTTTGGGGCCCATCCAATTTCCCCAAATTAAACAAAAATTACAACAAACATAAAATTTTCTCTGAGAGAAAAATTTTAAGGAAAGGAAACATAACAAATATCTGAGGGATCGAAAAAAACTTTGTTTAAAAAAATCAGCTTTATACCCTGGAAAAATATGGGAAAATTTACCTACAAACCAAATTTTTAATTTTCAGATTTGTCAGTTTCCAGAGACTTTTTCCCCTTTCGAAAAACCTCCAAAAGGTTCTTTTAAAATAGCTAAACCAGGGAAGAAAATGGTTGGGGGAAAAGGGTCAGAGAAAGAACAGGGGGTTGGGACAAATAAGAAAACGCATAAAAAAATCTTCACCCCAGGCAGTGCAAGATCAGAATCCTAAAAGATTTTTCAATTTGGGGGAGGGGTCAGGGGGATCAAATACATTGTCCCTTCTTCATCCTGTGGGGTGGTGGCCCCCTGGTGGGGAGGTTCAACAAAAGGTTTTAAAACTAACAAAATTTCCCCAAAAAGGGGCAGGAAAAAGGATTAAAAATTTAAAGAAAAAAAGTCAAACCAAACTAGAAAACCAAAAATTTTTCATCCACTATTTTTTTTAGAAAAAAAAACCAAGGATTTTTCTTTAGGGGGAAAAAAACAGAAAAAGGGGAAATCATCCAAAAAAAACCAAAGGGTTTGGAAACAAAATACAAAGATTAACTTAATCCCTCTCCCCTAGGAAATTTAAAATAAAAAATTCCCAAAAACCCCCGGGGGTTTGTCCCCCTCACCCAAACCCTTACAAAGGGGTAACCCAAAATTTAAAGAAAATTTTGGGGGGGTTTAAAAATATTAATCCCTTTGGGTAAGGAAAAGTTTGGGGTTTTTGCCAAAAAATAAACAAAAAAAATTTGAAAATAAAAGGAAGAAAAAAAACCTTTAAAAAACAGAGGAAAAAAACATTTTGGGGAATTCCTCCTTTGGGAAAAATTGGCAGGTTGAAAAGGGTTTAAGGAGAAAAAACCCATAAAAAATTCCCCAGATAAAACCCTTTGACAAAAATTTTTGGAAAACCAAAATCTAGGGAAATTTCACCCCCGAAAAAACACAAATTTTAAAAATTTATTGGGGGGTTTTTTTTGTGGAAATAGAAAAGAAGAACTTTAAAAAAAACTACAATCAGACGACCAAACCCTCTTCTTAAAAAATTTTAAAAAAGGGGAAAGGAAAAAGTAAATAGCAGGAAAAACTACAATCTATAAGGGAGAAAAAAGTTTTAAAAAAACCCAAATTTACAAAGGGTTTGGGTAAAAAATTCCAAAAACAAAAAAAAAACCAATGGGACCGGTTCCCCCCAAAAAAATTCCCCGCCCCCCCTTTTTAAAAAATTTAAAAAATTTTAACCCTTACAAAGAAGGTTTCAATTTGGTTATCGGCTCAAAAAGGAAAAAACAAAAAAGCCCTTTTTCAAAGCATTTTAAAAGAAAAACAAAAAACAAGTTTGTTTAAAAATAAAAAAGGGGTTTAAAAAAAAAACCAAAAAACCCCTTTGAAAATTTAACCCCATCAAGGCTGGGGTGAAAAAAAAATTGTTAATTCCAAAATAAAAAAAAAAACCCCCATCCAAAAATTTAAGTTTTCCCCCTCCCCTTAAATAAAAAAACCCCGGTTTTTCCAAATTTACTTAAAAAAGGAAGGTTTTGCCCCTGAAAAAAACCGGTAAAGGAATCCCATCAATTTCGGGTCCCCATTCCCTTTTTAAGGAAAGAAAAAATCCTAACTAAAAGCCCACTCTCTTTTCTTCTACTGCGGGATGGGCCTTTTATGGGCAAAGTAAAAATTTCCCCCCCAACGGGGTTTCCCGGATTCAACGTCCCCGAACCAATTTCCAAAAACCCCGTTTGGCCCTAAACAATCAGGGCAATAATTTTCCAAAAACAGAAGTTCGGAAAAGGTAAACCGAAAACGTTTCCAAAAACAATTTTAAAAAATTCTTAAAATTTTTAAAGGGTAAACCGGGCATAAGGGGTCCCCCAAAAAGCTTTAAAATCCCAACCAATTTACCTACCCAAGGTAAAAATTCCCAATTCAAATAAGGGCATCAATTCCCTGGAAAAAAATGAAGGCCCCTTGGTTCCCCACCCAAAAAAAAGTCACCCCCAAACGGAAATGACAAAAGGGGAAACGTGCAAAAGGGAAAAACAACAAAAATATGGGCCCCTTTAAAAACCCAAAAGAAAGCCCCTGACAAAAATTGGAAAATTTTGAAATTTTTTATCCCCATAAATTCCAAATAAAAAAACCCTTTTAAAAAGTAGCCCCAGCACATAAAAAGTAAAAATTTATGGACCTCCCCAAAATGGAAAAAAAAACATAAGGGAGATAAAACAAAACCCCAACCCATCCGGAAAAAATTCTTTTGGATTTTAAACCTTTAAAGGAAACAAAATATAAAAAAAATGAAGGGGATTTTATGAATAATGAAATTTAAAAAAAATTAAAAAAAAAACAAGTATCCCAAAAACTACAATACACAAGGGGATTAAAATCTTTCTTTGTATTTTAACCCAAAGTTGGGGTTTCCCTTTTGGATATAATGAAATTTATTTTTAAAGAACCATTTTGGGGTTCCTTTTTTAAAAAAAAAAACCCTTTTCCCCCGATTCCCCCCACCCCTTCTCCTACAAAAGGGAAAAAGATCAATTACCCCCAAAATTTTTTAAATTTTGAAATTGAATGATTACATTCATTGAAAAAAGACGTGCCACGGGTAAATCCAACCCTTTTTTTTTTTCGGGGTGGGACTTTTGTGGGTTTTTTTATCCCCCTCCCTAACCTCCCCTGGGGGTTTCAACCCCAAAAAAAAAGAACTTACTACATGGGCAAAAAGTTCAAAATAAACCGCATACGTAGTCCCGCAAAAATTTTATCCCCCCTCTATTTTTGGGTGGGGTTTCCC
>JAODAL010058178.1:0-22240 GCA_025379985.1 Phyllomedusa bahiana
AAATAATGAGCAAATTCTGCGGATTTTTGCTTTACCCAAAAACTGGGATATTCATCAAGCATTGCTAGTATTTACATGAGCAAATAGTAATTTCTAATTAAAGTTTATCAGTTACAGATTCATGCCTCAATGTAATTTTATGACTTTAAAAACCATATCAAATCTAAATGTTTTACTGGAATACAGCATTACAAAGTGTTTATGAAGAACTAGCTGTGCTTCTGTAATAACAAAATTTAGAAGTGACTGTTAACAGCTGCATCCAGAAAAGCCGTACAATGAGCATCGTAAGTTTTCCGCCAGGAGTAGACAGATTTTTGGCATTCTGTTTAATTGGTTGATACGAGTCGCTCACAAACAGTCTTACCATTTACAAAATGAAAAACGAATCTGGCTTAATGAACATGCTGTATGTAATACGAAAGAGCCATAAAGCCACAGAAAACAGCACTTAAGCTGCGCACTAGAGGTGAAGGATTCACAGCAAGGTAAAGGCTATGGATCTCACTCTTATATAGCAACATGATACTAACCCAACTGTCCCTTATGTAATTTCTATTTCCCAACATTTTGACTAGCAGACTATGGCCAGTAATGATTTTGTTTCTCTGTACCCAAAGCAGGGAGATACAGTGCCTTGTGAAAGTATTCAACCCCTTTGAACTTTTCAACCTTTTGCCACATTTCAGGATTCAAACATAAAGATATATATATATATATATATATATTTTTTTTTGTGAAGGATCAACACCAACTGGGACACAATTGTGAAGTGGAATGAAAATGTATTGGATATTTTAAACTTTTGTAAAAAAAAAACAAAAACTGAAAAGTGGGGCGTGCAATTTTTATTCGGCCCCTTACTTTCAGTGCAGCAAACTCACTCCAGAAGTTCAGTGAGGATCTCTGAATGATCCAATGTTGCCCTAAATGACTGATGATGATAAATATAATCCACCTGTGTGTAATCAAGTCTCCATATAAATGCACCTGCACTGTGATAGTCTCAGGGTTTGGTTTAAAGCGCAGAGAGCATCATGAAGACCAAAGAACACACCAGGCAGGTCCGTGATACTCTTGTGGAGAAGTTTAAGGCTGGATTTGGATACAAAAAGATTTCCCAAACTTTAAACATCCCAAGGAGCAGTGTGCAAGCGAATATATTGAAATGGAAGGAGTATCAGACCACTGCAAATCTACCAAGACCCGGCCGTCCCTCTAAACTTTCATCTCAAACAAGGAGAAGACTGATCAGAGATGCAGCCAAGGGGCCCATGATCACTCTGGATGAACTGCAGAGATCTACAGCTGAGGTGAGAGAGTCTGTCCATAGGACAACAATCAGTTGTACACTGCACAGAGCTGGTCTTTATGGAAGAGTGGCAAGAAGAAAGCCATTTATCAAAGATATCCATAAAAAGTCTTGTTTAGAGTTTGCCACAAGCCACCTGGGAGACATCAAACATGTGGAAGAAGGTGCTCTGCTCAGGTGAAACCAAAATCCAACTTTTTGGCCACAATGCAAAACGATATGTTTGGCGTAAAAGCAACACAGCTCATCCCCCTGAACACACCGTCCCCACTGTCACACATGGTGATGGCAGCATTATGGTTTGGGCTTTTCTTCATCAGGGACAGGGAAGATGGATAAAATTGATCGGAAGATGGATGGAGCCAAATACAGGATCATCCTGGAAGAAAACCTGTTGGAGTCTGCAAAAGACCTGAGACTGGGACGGAGATTTATCTTCCAACAAGACAATGATCCCAAACATAAAGCAAAATCTACAATGGAATGGTTCACAAATAAACGTATCCAGGTGTTAGAATGGCCAAGTCACAGTCCAGAGCTGAATCCAATTGAGAATCTGTGGAAAGAGCTGAAAACTGCTGCTCACAAACGCTCTCCATCCAACCTCACTGAGCTCCAGCTGTTTTCCCAAGGAAGAATGGGCAAGTATTTCAGTCTCTCGATGTACAAAACTGATAGGTACATACCACAAGCGACTTGCAGCTGTAATCGCAGCAAAAGTTGGTGCTACAAAGTATTAACTGAAGGGGGCTGAATAATTTTGCACGCCCCACTTTTCAGTTGTTTTTTTTAGAAAAGTTCACAGTATCCAATAAATGTCGTTCCACTTCACAATTGTGTCCCACTTGTTGTTGATTCTTCACAAAAAAAGAAAAAATTTATATCTTTATGTTTGAAGCCTGAAATGTGGCAAAAGGTTGAAAAGTTCAAGGGGGCCGAATACTTTCGCAAGGCACTGTATGTGATCAGTGGCTATGATTATTGATCCTTATTTTCTAGCATTGTCATTCTTCATCTAATACATAGTTCTATAGAAAAATAAAATGATGTTGAGTAGAAGTGGTCCATGCAGGGTCAAATGTTGAATCAGGCAAAAGTGCTTATAGGGGTATTCCCATCTCATTGATTAGCTTGAAACATATAGGCATCACTGTTCTAATCTTGCTTCATTTCAGAGTTAGAGCAGTTCTTACCTCCTGCTTGTTTATTCAAGCTTCTCTAGGTAACCAGCTACCTCTCTCACTGCTCTAGCAGTGGTCATGATGGTGGCATCACTCCCTGCTATGTCTTATCATCAGGACAGGAGCTTGCATCTCAGTCTCAGATCTTATCTTTTACTAAGAAAACCATTAATCCTTAGGCTATGTTCTAAAAGTAAACCATTTCCATAGAAAATATGCGTTGTAGTTCATACAAGATACATTTTTAGTGGTCCTTTCTTGTCGTAAAAAAAATTCAAAACGTGTTCACTCTTTAATTGGAAAACGTGTGGAAATTTACTATAGGTGTCAATAAGGATGGCTAAAAGTCTTGTGTAAAACGCGTCCCAAACATTTTTTTGGTAGTTTTTAATGTGGATCCGCATCCAAAACCACATAGAAACGAATGGGACTTTTTTCTGACTGTAAACCATAAATAAAAAAGACCCTAATTCCACGTGCAATACCATGTGAAATTATGGGATTTTTAATGACAGAATCCGACGAGTACATTTTATTCATTGTGGATATACTCTTAGGCTATGTTCACACGGCGTAAAGTGGGACATATTTCGCCCCGTAGTTGCCGGCGTACTGCGCTATTACGCCCCGCAATTATGCCGTGTGAACAAAGCCTTAGGGTATGTACACATGGCGGAATTTGGGAGTGTAAATTTACGCTTCCAATTCAGCTTCAAGATACATCTGTTTAGAGGCACATTTTAAAGTATATTTTTTGCAAAGTGCGGAGCATATTATGCCCTGTTAACGTGCTGCAAATACACTCCACCAGTGTTTCTATGGGGATTTTACTGGCACAAACTCCTCAAGAATTGACAAGGAACTAAAATTTACACCAGTTAAATCGTCACAAAATACACACCACAATTAGGCTTGTAAAATAAGCATTACAGTATATGAATGATTGGGTGTATTTTACATTATTCAATGAAAACTGCATTGAACATTTTCAGTGCAAAATATGTGCCAAAACAAGTGTAAAATTATGCTGCGTGAACACACCGTTAGAGTTACTGACCTGGGACCAGCCCTGTACCTTGAGTCTCTCAGCAGCTAACAGTGTCAAGCAGCTTGTAAGGTTTTCTTTCTTACTAGACGTTTTTATCATTTAACTCTTTTCACAGAACCGGCTCTTTACAGCGAGCTTCTGGCTCCTACATCCTGCGCAGGCTGCATAGGAGTTACTAACATTTCAGCTCCACTAGCTCTTATTCCTAGCTGTGCTTGTTAGAGGGACATTGGTGGTAGAAGGGTTCTAAAAATAAAATGACACTGTCCATGAGGGACAGTCTGTTTATAAATGTAAGCTAGCAGCTCTATTTGTCATAGAAAGAAGCTCCTAGTTAGAGAGCAAAACTTACAGGCTGCCAAGATGAACTGTTTTTCTGTGTATTAACTTACAAACATAACAGTGACACTGAGCTCTCCAAGTAACTCTAAAGGGTTAAAGCTTCACTATTTTAGCTTCCATCCTGCTGATAAGACACAGCAGGGATTAACATCTTTTTCCTGACTACTGCTAGAGAAGAGAAAACTGCTGCCTCTTTGAAATTAATGAAAATCAGAACAGTAATATATTTGGTAAAAATGTTTATCTACCTTTGTATACGGGTTTAAATCTAATTATCTTATCTTATAGCCAAAGACTATGAGCCCTATTTACCCAGTAACATGCATGTATAGTGCTGTTTGTCTGTACATGCAAGGTCTTTGCATATACTACTCAGAAAAGGTTAGGGTTATTTTGCCTTTGGTTGAACATTTCTTGAATTTATACTAAATGGGACCATCTCTTAACTTCAGAATGCACATATCCAACTGTTTAATGTTTCAGTACTTTTTTCACAACCTGCTGATTTCTAACAAGGAACTTAAAGGGGTTTTTCCACGATCTAATGTTGACGTGGAATCCTCCAAAATGGGTATTTAATCACTTTTCTAAATATATGTCATTAAAAAAAGTGCAGCCTGTGAGAGCTACAGCCTTCCTAACATGCCCTTAGTTTCCTGACTGTTTACATTAGATTTGACCAGGAGCTGATCTGTCCGCGCTTGCGTTGTCTGCACTTCTCATCCGATGGCAGGGAACATGAACAAGCTTTGAAGGGACTGGGGAGAAAAGATCCTCTGTCTTTTGTATAGAGAATCCACTGATTGTAATGTAATTATCTGACTAAACATGCAGAAGCTCCCTGGCTCTCTGCCCATCCCTCCTACTCAGCAGTAGTTTGTGAACAAATGAAAGAACGCTGCCTGCTCAGAGCTTATCTTCTCTCCTGAGCAGATAAGAGGGAGAAAACAAAACCCGTAGAGCTTGTGCACAACACAGTTATCCCCTGTGGATTAGAAAAATAACATGTTTGCTCAAGTACAGAGACTGAATATCAGGAGCGTGCATGGAAGGTGGAGTGATAACATCACAGAGGAGATACTTGTTTTTTTAAACACAGAAACACATCGCCCCTTTTTCAAGCCTCCAGAGGGGAGTATCAGCCTGTTAGGTGAGAAACTCACTTCTTGGCAAAACCCCTTAAACGGCAAAATTCATGATAGGTATTTGATCCCTGAATCACCCAATAAATTTAGGGGATCGATTTGAATTGGGATTTAAACGATCCTCCTCATCATGCTGCACATTTTGATATCATGAGACAAAGACAACACCTTACAATTGATCAACAGTACCTTGATATTGCGAAGCTTCAAGCCGGACTCAGTGGCCACAGAGCTAAGACTGTAATAGAGTGTTATCAACAGGTTGTATCAGAGATAGAGAGAGACTGGAAGAGTCACAGAAAGGCAAATAAGTGGTCATCTTTTGTCTACATCACACACTGATGACGCTTCATTGTAAACAATGGCCTGCGAAACCGGATATTGAATGCCACACAAGTCCAGGCACATGTAAAGGAGGTGAGAGGCAACCAAGGGTCACATCAAACCATTTGTAACTGTTTACATCAGCGTGGTCTGCATACTAGATGACTGAAAAGGGTACCAGACCTGTCCTGAGGTATAGCCCTCTGCTTGACGTCTCTAGCATGTGCTAATAACGTAATACAACTTTGCATGCATAGAACCCAATAAGAAAATGTGTGTTTTTTGCATTTTGTGTAGGTTGTGCTAGAAGGCAGACCTTGTTCTCTCAAAGAAAGATAAAAAAAAAAGTTGGTATCACCACATCTGTAAAAGTCCAATGTATTAAAGCATAATATAATTTATCCCATACACTGACCACTGGAGATAGAAAAAAAATTCCCAATGCAAAATTGTGTTTTTTGGTCATTTCATGTCACCTAAAAATTGGAATAAAAAGGATCAAAAAGTCACATGTATCCAAAATGGTACCAATAAAAACTACACTTAAGAGCCCAAAAAACTAGGCATCCATAGATTTAAAAACAGAAAAGTTATTGGTCACAGAAAATGGCACTGCAGCACAAATTTAAAAAAATAGCGAATGTTTTTATTTTTTTTAAAAGTGTTGAAACTTTATGAAAACTACACAATTGGTATCACTGGAATCATACCAACCTGGAAAATACAGACAACATTATACCGAACAGTGAACTCCATAAATTCGAAAACCCCAGCGAAAATGGTTCAATCAAATATTTTATACATTACACACTAATTAGTATTTTTGGGGGTTTCACAGTAGATTATATGGCAAATCAATAGCACCATTAAAAATTTAATAATTTTAAACAAAAAATAAGCTCTCATATCTCTATGTAGATGGAAGAATGAACGTGACCAAAAAAAAGGCTTTGTCCTTAAGGGGTTAAAAGGAACCTGTCACACTGAACATGTTATGTGATCTGCCAGCAGCATGTTATAGAGCAGGAGGAATAGAGCAGAATGATACAAAGGTTTGTAGAAAGGATTTAGCACAACCTGTAATACTTTTATTTAAATTTCTTCTGATTTTTGTTTAAGGAGTCCAGTAGGTGGTCTTATCAGTGATTGACAGCTGTTTCTGTACGCACATTTACTGATAAGACCGCCTACTGGACTTCTTAACTCCAAATGAGCTGCTAATCAGATAGCAAGTTGTGATGGGTTCCCTTTACATTTTTTTCATTGTAAGAGCATCTAGACCAGGCCCTCCAGCTGTTGGGAAACTACAACTCCCATCATGCATTTATATAATCATAAACAGAGGGCATGATGGGTGTTGTAGTTTCCCAACAGCTGGAGGGCCGCAGTTTGAGGATGCCTGATCTAGACACTATGCATTTGTATTTAAGTAACAGAAAACAAAAAAGTAATATAGATGGATGCAGCAATGCAGATTGGTAACTAATTCTTAATCAACCTGTTTCTTCTGATCAGCTAGGTCAATACAACAAAATTCCTGTAGTCTGCACATGGTATAAAGAACTCTAGATGGTCCAGCATTAAAATGAACTTACACATAGTTATGTTTTATTTTGTTACTGTGGAGCAGCAGCTACATCATGTTAGTGCACTTCAGTCTGCACAGAAGCCCTGTACAAAAAACGTTAGGTTACTTTGAACCAAGACTATCTGCATAGCTGCTCAGCCAGTTTCCATATCTCATATTGGATCATTTTGATGTAGTAGGAGAGTGCCTCTGCCCTTCATTAACCAAACAGAGAACATCTTACAAGTTGTGGCTTTTACCTTGGAACAGAAGCAGCAAAGATTATTTGGCAAAGATAACTCACTGCAGCAAGATATCTTATCTCAGAAGCCATTGAAAGGCAATGAAAGAGTTGAGATTATGTTCTGTGCCACAGGTATGGTAATGCATTAAATATCATGTTAAAAGGAACTCTGTGATGTTGAAATGTTCTTCAATATGGGGAAAAACATCGAGTATAACATATAATATATTTAAGCTTCTCAGGCTGAGTTTATGAGTCCAGTGGGAGAGTCTGCTCAGTGATTAATAGTTTTTTCTATGAGAATGCATACAAAGATAACTATCAGTCACTTTGTGGACTCCTAACTTCAGTATGTGCAGAGTTTGAAATAAAAAAACCCTGGCCAGCGCTGTGCACAGCTCCATTTTCCATTCAGATTCTGTACAGAATTAGCTTCTCCCCTCCTCCTTGCACAGTTGGTATCTACCAGAGAAGAAGAAATCTCCCCATACTGTGACCTCTGCTTAAATGAAAGTAAAAACTTTTTACTGTTACACTTTGGGAAATCAGCTGATTCATTAACGACATGTATTTTAGATGTTTAAATTTTATCATTTCATCTACTGTCCATTTTTATGTTTTTTCCACATAGGCAGGTGGTGGTGAAGGTGCTCTTTAAAGAGAACCTGTCAGGGGGTTTGTGCTACCCTATGTAAAAGCAAGATGTGATTGAGAAAGAGAAGTTGAACTCTATTATACATACAATATCTCACAAAAGTGAGTACACCCCTCATATTTTTGCAAATATTGTATTATATCTTTTTATGGGACAACAGTGAAGATAAGACACTTTGATACAATGTATAGTAGTCAGTGTACAGCTTGTGTAACAGTTTAGATGTGGTTTGTCCTGAAAATAACTCAACACACAGATACTGCAGATTTATAAGATTTGGAGCAGGACTTCTGAGTAAAGAGAAGAGAAATTACTGATAGAACTTCTTAAGAGACAGTGATAGTCCTGCTTGCTCCGCCCACAATCAGTAATAGACAGCTTTCCCTATGTATCAGTGTGGGTTCTGAAAAAGCAGTCAATTACACTATGTGGGCGGAGCAAGCAGGACTTTTAGTTTTAATTCTAGGAATTTCTCTGCGTTTTATTTGGCAGATCATTCTAAAATCATATAAACCTATATATCAGTTCAGCTTCTTTCCCTCTGTCATATCCTGCTCTCAGAAAGAGTAGTAGTGTTGAGCGATTCTGTCAGTCTTTGTGCTATCGAAATGCGGGCGATAGTCGATTGTCAGCCACCATCGATAAGGTTTATCGTGCTAGTGAGTCAGTCGATTATGAGCGATGACCAATTAAAGTCTATGGGAAAAAAAAGATCAACAACACCTCATTCTTACACCCAAACAGGGCCTGCGAAAGCTGGAATTAACAGCCACAACAGTCAAATGGATACCTGGCTACATCTTAGGCACAACACTTAGGCTATAAAAGCCACAGAAAAAAAGTCACACACCATTCACATATCCCTGTCCATGTACACAGCAAGACCCTTAAACCTGCATCACAACCCACAAATTAAAAAGTGCAGAAGCAGTATGATTTGGAACCATCATTTTTACTCTGAACTGGACATTGAATATCCTGTCCTGGAACGCAGCATGACCCTAAAAACCTTCTGACCCACAGATTAAAAAGTGCCGGAAGAAAGTAAGTCTTTGAACCACCATTTAGTTGAACTGACATTTGACAAACCCTGTCCACCCTGGACCGCAGCATGACCCTTAAACCTGACTGACCAACAGATTATAAAGTGCCCGGAGAAAAGGAGTCTTTCAACCACCATTTTAGTTGAACTGGGACATTGACAAACCCTGTCCTGGACCGCAGCTGACCCTTAAACCTGCCTAACCGACAGATTAAAAAGTGCCGGAAAAAGGATGTCTTTCAACCACCATTTAGTTTCACTGACATTGAACTAGACCTGTCCGTGACCGCAGTAAGACCAATAAACCTGTCTGAACCCCAGATTAAAGTGTGCCGGAAAAAAGGAGTCTTTCAACCACCATTTTAGATGAACTTGGACATTGTACAAAACCCTGTCCTTTCCTTGGGTAAACCCCGCATCATGACCCTTATAAACCTGTCCTGGACCCATCAGGATTAAAAAGTGCCGGAAAAAGGAGTCTTTCAAACACCACCATTTTAGTTGAACTAGGACATTGACTATACCTGTCCTGGACAGCAGTATGACCATTAAACCTATCTGACCCCCAATTAAAAAAGTGCCGAAACAGGAGTCTTTCAAAACCAACCATTTTAGTTTTCACTACATAAATACTGTCCCTGTCCTTGGGGCACCAGTATGACCATTAAAACCGTCTGGACCCCCAGATTAAAAAGTGCCGAAAAAGGAGTCTTTTTTCAACCACCATTTTAGTTGAACTGGACATTGAATATACCTGTCCTGTGCCACAGCATGACCCAGGCCGGAGTTTACAGTGGGTGCGGTGGAGAGCCCAGGCTGGCGTCTGTCGTGTTCTATTAACACGCAAGGTTAAAATGCCCTGTCTGACGCACAACGAAAACTGTCGTGCTGAAAGCAGAAGTGCGGAAGCGGAAGTGTGTAGACTCCAGCCTTCCTCAGTACACCAGGTCAAGCCCTGGTAGCGCTTGCCCCTCCGTATGAGTTGGCGACCAATTGAGCTTCACTTGGAAAAAATACTGGTGGTTAACGCTCCTGTTCCAACCCAGTGCCCTTTTTCCTTGGCATTTCTTTTTCTCATTTTACTCAACATGCTGGAGGAAAATGTCTCATGTACTTGTTCTCTGTCCGTGCTCCAAACTCCATGTGTTCCTCGAATTAACCTACATCTGGTCCAAGTTTTTCCTTACCTCCCTTGTACAATTCAGAGGAATTTTTTTACCAGTCTATTTTTGTACATGTCAAGTTTTTTAGTAGTTTTAATCTAGAAAACACATTTTTTAAAATAGGATGAGAATCCCACCATGTCGTTTGTTTCTCTTTTTTTAATTGTATTAAATGGGTTGTCTCAATACAGGGATTGCTAGCTATGTTAAAGATCTTGCAAAAACAAGTCATTTTTGCAATATTGTGTCCATTAACAGTGTCCCTACCTATTCCTGTTTCTGACACACACCCGTCACCCTTGAGCCACTCTTGACAATTGTTGAAGAACAAATGTCCTGTTAGAAACAACATTTTTTTTTATAAATAGGACCTGTAGTATAGCGCATTCAAAGCAAAATGCCCCCAAAAATTCAAAAGCATCCCCTTGAGCCACTTTGGACATTGTGTAAGAACAAATGTCTGTTAAAACAAAAATTTTTTTGTATAATAGGACCGCTGTAGTATTGCTGCATTCAAAGCAGCATGACCCAAAAAATTATTAAAATTTGACTCTTAGCCACTGTTAAAAATTGTGAGGCGAAATGGCCCACTTAGAGCCACAATTCTATCCAAATGGACCAGATTATTGCTGTATTCCACAGCTACATGACCCCAAAAAGATTATAAATATGACTTCTCAGCCACTATTAAAAATTGGAGGGAGAAATGCCCACTAAAAGCCACATTTTTCTGTTTCCAAAGGACCAGAATTATAGCTGTATCTCACAGCAACATAACTCACAACATTGCCAATGCAAAAACTTCTTAAGATAAAGTGAGTAAATGGAATACGGTGATGTCATAAACACCTTGTGGCTGTCTTTTAACAGTCTCCCTCACGACGGCAAAACCAGCAAAATGATCAGTGGAAAAATGAGAATAAAAATTGCAGTAAGAAATGATCATATTTAAAAAACAATATTCAGAGGACCATTTCTGTTTTAAGAGGATGTGAAGTAAGACCGGCAACTAATCGGTGACCTCGGCAATTGGGGCCGACAACATCATCAAGATCCTAGCCTGATTTCATCTTGATGAAAGTCAAACGATCCACATTATCTGAGTGAAAGCCTGATATTACGTTTTGTCTGTAATGTACTCTCCAGCTGTGCTGCAGGTCTCTCAGATATGACGCTGGCTTGCTTGGCAGGGAAAACCCCCCAAAACACCCAATGGCGGGAACGAGCCAGCTCTGCATTCGTCCATTTTGATACCCAGAAGTCTATTGGTCCGGAACACATACATAAACATCGGTGTTTTGAGACACGCAGATAGTCGTAGCACCATGATCTCAAGCTGATCTCTGTGTGTTTGGATGTGTGCCCTGCATTGCATGCGATGGTGAGGAGGTACACAAAGATAGCCAGAGGTCACACATTAGGCTTCCGCCACCTTGCCCTGCCTGCTGCCGCAATGCCTACTTGTGCTCTCCTACTGCTGTCAACGTGTCGTGATGTTTGTTCCAGCCGTGACATTTGGGGAACGTGAAAAGCAGAACGCACAGATATGTCTCCAGTAGAATCAATCAGCAAGGTCTCCATTTATCTGCATTTACTCTCTATTTGGGTTGGTGGGAAGGGAAAGTGCTGATTTTTGTTTTGTACCGGGGATCCAGTAGGGTGGCCACCCAGTAACGTTTTGTTCATTTTGATGGCCCTTAATGCAGGATCATGATGGAAGGAAATGGAGCATCCAATAACTCATCGTGAGAGATGGAGCCTTGATGTTCCAAGCCCCTCTGGTCGAGGGGCACTAGCAAACTGATCTTCCTCATCTTCTCCTCCGCCTCACTCAAATTCGCGCGCAACCTCTTTCCAAGGTACAGGTACGTCGGTAACATCGGTGCTAGTAATACCTCCTCCTCCTCCTCCCTCCGGCTGCCTCCGCAACAGCTTCACACAGCCCTGTACCTTGCCGAGATGATGTGCACCCTGAGACTGATGCGCCAATCGCCACCTGCATACTAGCTCTGGACCCCCCCGAACCACTGCCTAATTAAGACCGAAGATAATTGTGAAAACTGTCGGGCCTTGTGGATATGACGGAGAGAAAGGCTCCGTTGTCCGCATTCTGTGTCCGCACCTCCTCCGTCGCGGCGGGACCTGTTGTTTCAGAGTGTCCAACGATCGTTCCAGAACTAAGATCACCACAATGCTCAAGCTGACAAGGGCATGTCCGCACTGACCATTTTGGTGGTTTCTTCAAAACGGGCAAGGATGGTGCAGAGCCTCTTTCACCTGCCTCCACTCACGGTTGGCTCAACAGCCTACCCGAGGTCCGCACCGCTTGCTTTGTCAGGCATGTGTCACTTCGTACTGCGGAATGGCATTGTGCTGCTGCCACAATCGCTGGGAAGCATTTGGAGGGTGAATTCCAGCGTGTTGCCACGTCCATAATGAGGACGGTTGACGGGGTGGCCGAGCTGACGCTGCAAACGCACCAGGCGGGACGAAGCAGGGTGCGAACGGCGGAAGTGCGAACTTAGACTTCGAGCGCTTCCTCTCACAGCAGTCCAGACCCGGGTAGCCTTAAGAAATTTTACTGGACGACAAGTTTTATGACATGTGCCAGGCATGGGATGTGCTCCAGCATACCGATCTAAGGGCGCGGCCAGCAGATTTCGCCCTTATTCGCACGACCCACCTTGCCTGGCACAAGGTTCTTGTCCACCCATCCAGCGTCGGGGTCTGTGTTGCGGAGAAGCGTCTCACAGCTCTGACCTGTGTGTGGACGTCTCCAAGACAGATTAATTTCAAACGGCCTGTTTCTCTGGGCGACTGAAATGCCACCATAATGACCTATGGGGGAAAGAACCTTGCACATCCTGCGGTTTTTTTTTTAAGAAGAGCGTCGCGCCGAGCCTGAGAGCCACGTCACCCCCAGGACATCCGACCCAGCTCACACCAGTGAGCTGTCACAGAGATATAGCGGCCTTGGCCGTGCTTACTAGTCATGTGTCGGTGAGAAGATGGACTTTTCCAGCCTCAGATGCAGACACCGCGCTTGAACATTTTTTAGATGACCGTGCTGTCCAGGGCAGGGATGCTTTTCTGCAAGAAATGCCTGCTCGCCATCCAGGTATTGGGGCATGCAAGGCCATGACGTGGCGGAACCCATCTGTGTCCACCAGAACGGAAAGGCAACATTTCCAAGGGCCAAAGCCAGGCAAATGGCCGACATTCAGGCTTTGGCTTTGGGAAGGTTTGGGTTAAAGTTGTTTCTTCTGCTCCCAAAACCTGGGAAGGACAGAAGGCATGGCTGCTAGACTAGGCTGCTGTACGGCGTTGCCAGGTCGTCAAACTGGCGGAAGGAGAAAGGGTAGATGGGACTCTGGTGTGCTGGTGGTACTCGGGCACGGTGGAGGCTGAACAGGAGGCTGAATCCCTGAACATGACTCGAGAGACATTCAGCTGAGGAACGCTTGGTGGTGGCGAGGTAGGCGGCTGACAGAGGGTGTGACTAGGTGGTTGGAAACCCGGCTCGTCTGCCTTTTTTTTGGCCAAGTGTTGCCTCCATTTCAACTCTGCATCGCTGCATGACTAGACATGTTGTGGTGGTTAACCACCTAAGGTTCTTGCCTCTACTTATTGGCGTTTACGGCAAAGGGCGGCATATGAACAACGCTGGTGAATCCAAGGCTTGCTTCAAAGAAGGCACCAGGCTTGAGAGTCCTGGACCTTTTGACGGCGGATAATCGAGGAGCGGGGTTTGCGCTGACCGTGGCTGGCGGAATCATAATCAGCGGACTTCTGCGACCTGCCCTCGTTCGTCCCTTTTTGAGCGGAACCCTTACTGACAAAACCCCATCCGTCTTCCTCCTCTCCATGATGAAGCGCTCGCAAGCAGAATTCTGCTGAAAAGACCACGTTGGAATCCGCATGTTCGTCATCATCATCATCATCAACAAGGTGACCTTGGTTCCGTCCTGACATTTCTGCATACCAGGAGCTGCGGGCATACAAGCAAGAGGGGGGAACATGGCAAGGCGTTGCCGCCTCGGGCCCCGGATTTTGCCGATTGACCCGGCCGTCCGCTTACTCCTCCTCGTGATGGCATCAGTAACTGGGCGTCGAGCAGAGAAAATCATCCTCTTTGGCCTCTTGATCTTTTAACATGCCCATCTGACGCCCAAACCGCATATTGTCATCAAAGAAGGGTCTTCAGAAAATGATTATCCACAGTGGTGGGTACACGAGTTTACAATTTGGGCTGCTTTCAAATGGACCAGACGGAAGCAGGTTGATGCAGATGACGACATTTGTGGCCGTGACTGGAGGACCAGGGTAGGTAAGATGCTGGTTGCAGGATGCATTAACCACTGAAGGACAGAATCGGTGACGCTGTTTCGTTTTTACTGAGAATTCCAGGGCCCTGAACCCAGCGATGACAGGCCTGACGGTCCCTACAACTGATATCCGCTGGCATGCCGTGTTGGTCGACAGCACTGGAAGAAGCACCATTCACTCGTACCTCTACCTCCATGTCCTAAAACCCCCTCTTTGCACGCTTAACTACCTGAAATTTTCGCTCAATATTCGAAATATACAAATTAGAGAAGGTATGGACGAGTTTTGGAAAGTCTCTTAGTTAAAAACGGCAAATCACAGCTATGTCTCAAATCCCTCAAATCAAGACAAAATTGCTGGATTCAAATATAACTGCAAAGTAAATCTATCAAGTCAAAAAAGTGGCCCGGGCCAAAAGTGAAAAAAACCGTATCGAAAGTATTCGGATAATAAAAGATTTTTTTTGGCACCATCAATTACCGGGGAAAATTTACAAAATTTGCTGGATTCAAATTTAACTCAAGGTGGCTCTATCAAAAAAAATCTGGACGGGGCAAAATGAAAAAAAACACGTATCTGTAATGTATTGGGATAAAAAAGGGTTTTTTTTTGGGGACCTATCAATTACCTGTGGAAACTACACAATTGTGGATTCAAATTTAACTGCAAGGGGGCTTACAAAAAATCTGGACGGGCAAAAGTGCAAAAAAAAAAACGTATCTGTAATGTATCCGGGATAAATAAAAGGTTTTTTTTTGGACCTATAAATTTCACCTGTGGTGATAAAAAATTTGCTGTATTCAATTTAACTGCAAAGTAGTCTATCAACAAAGGGGGCCTGCGCCAAAGGAAAAAACACTATCTGAAAAGTATTGGAAAATAAAAAGGTATTTTTTGGCACCTATCAATTCACCTTGGTGCTAAAAAATTGCAGTTTTCCCCAATTTAAGTGCAAGGTGCCCAATGAGAAAAACTGTAGTGCGAAAAGTAAAAAAAAACGTATCTAAAATTTTATTCGAATTTTAAAAGGTTTTTTTGGCACTATCAACCTGTGTACTTGCTGGTTTCTTTTTTTAAAGTACAAGGTGGATTATCAAAAAAGGTGGAATGGGCAAAATTAAAAATGAACACCTATCTGAAATGTATATGATAATAAAAGTGGAGTTTTGCACCTAACAAAGGACCGCAGTTTACAGAAAAAGATTGTATCCATAAGTTCAGGCTGCCCAATACCCAGGAAATTTTTAAATAGAAAATGTTAATAATAAAGCATTGCAAATCTACATTTAGTTTGGTGAACTTTTATCCAGTATTTTTTATAAGCTTTTGTGTTCGCCCGGGGGGCCCCCCCCCCGCTCCCCCCCGCGATTTTACAGCAGAAATTGCCCTTTAAAATTTTTACCAAACAAATTAAAATCTTCCAATTCTAATTAACAAATTTGTAAGGATCACAGCAAATAGTAGGGGTTTCCTGTGAAGAAAATAATAATTTCCCTTTGGCTTTTTTGGCACAAGCAGAGCGAAATCCTTTGCTTTAGACGCGGGAAGCACTGAGGTAAAACGGGAAACGCTGTTCTATGTAAATCGGGGTATTGATTTTTCCCACCCCAATCGAACCATACACTCCCAGTATACGTCCCACAAAATCACCTGCTCTATTCTGTAATTGTTTTGTGGCCGCCAAAATTACAGGAAGCGCCGGGAAAAAGGCGCGATTTTAAATTTGTGATGCACGTTTTTAAACCCCTTAATTTTTCGCATGATCAAAAAAAAGGGGGGAATTCCCCAAAAAAAAAAACTGTGGCAAATTTCAACTTTGTCGTTTTAATAATCGCTCAACACAAAAAGATTTGCTTAAACTATCAAACGGGTTTTTGTTTAAGCTTTGCTGTATCTGTAGATTTTTTTCAGGGACGGCCCCACTCATTTGATTGGCGGAAAGGAAAAAACAGGATGCCCCATTGTAGTAGCCATTCAGGAAAAATGCTTTTAAAAAAAAGGGCCCAGTGGAAAACTTCGGTTTGCCCACGGTGGCTCTTCTTTTACCCTTTGGTTCACATAAGTTGAACCTCAGTCACCTTTGGTTTCGGGAAAGGGGGGGAAAAAAAATTTACCCCAAGCAAGCTGTGCTATTTTTTCTTTTTGTAGACAACGGTGGGGAATCCTAAATAGAAGCATTGTAGTCAAAGGGGTTTCTGTTAGTGTTTATTTTTTTTAAAAAAGGGGCCCGGGTTTCCCATTCTCCCACAGCCTAAAAGTCAGTTGAAATTTAGGCCTTCAAGGGTTTTTTCCAAGACTTTTAAAAATTTTTTTTGGCTTACATTTGTGTTTTTTTTTGGAAAATGAACCCATATTACCTCCCCCTTTCCCACCACTTTTCCCTTGCTGCCGGGCTCCAGTGTCCGTCCTCCATTCCATCACTGATGACATCACGTTCACTGGTCACATGATGCTGCAGCCAATCAGGGACCTCTGTGGGCCCACATTGTAAAAACCACTAATGGGATCCATTAATGTGACGTTTTCAGTGAGGGATCGGGGGGGTGGAACATTAGAGCTCAAAACATTTGGGGAAAACTGCAGTGAGGGGGAGAGGTAAGAAAATTTTTGAAATTTTTGAAGAGTGGGGGGTAAATAGGGGGGGTTTTTAAAAGTTTTGAAAAACCCCATTGAAAAAAGAAAAAATTTGGTTTGGTTCTGTACAAGTTATGTCCCATACATTTTTAATTGTATGAAAAGTTTGGGTAAAAAAAAGGGAAACATAAAATATTTAATACTTCAGCATTGTTTTTATGTAAAGCAGACAAAAGAAAAAAAAAAATTAGGGTTTAAAAGGATCTTTTAAACCCACGGGGGTTTGGGATGCAAATTTTTTGTTTTAATATTCTTCTATTATTAAAATTTTTGGGGCGCTTTTTTTTTTTGGGATACTTAAAAGAAAAATTTGGGAGACAGTGAAGCTGAACAGAGGGAAAAGGTAGTTTTCCATGGCAAAGACAACAAAAGGAGAAGGCTCTCTCCAGTTCTCTTGCTGATTTTTTTCTTTGAATTTTCAAATTTTAGCAACGGGAAAGGGTTGTAAGCAGAAAATGGGTCCTCTAAATACAAATTGGTTTTTTTGAAGTAAGTGTCAGGAGAGAAAACTACAAATGTGCCTCTGACAGTCAAAATTTTTTTCCATTTTTTTAATTTTTTTAATTTTTTATAAAATTTTAAGTTTAACCCATTTTTTTTTTCGCTTTTTTTGGGGCCTTTATTTTTACTTTTTGGGTTTTAAGGGGTTGTTTTTTCCCCCCTTTTAAATTTTTTTTTAAAGGCCGGGGGCCAAAAAGTGGTTTTTAAAAGGGTTTTTGTTTTTTTTCTTTTTTAAAAAAATTTAAAGGTTAAATTTTGTAAAGGGCTTTTTTTTCCCAAGGATTTTCCGGATTTTTTTATGTTTTGGATTTTTAAGGGGGAAAATTTCGGGGGATTTTTTTCCCCTTTTTTTCAACCCATGGCGAAGGGGGTTTTTTTTTAATTTCCAAACCCCCAGCCCCACCAAACCAAAAAAATTTAAAAAGTAAAAAATTTGGGCTTTTGGGGTTTCTCCCACAATCGAAGCGGTAAGAATAAAGTCTGCCAGTTCTATCAGTTAAACATTCTTCATATCAATCACCCTTTTTTATTTCTCAAGAAAAGCTCTGCAGGGTGTGGCTGATGCCTTTGGGTTGCCCCAATCAGCACTTTTTGTAAGAGACAGATGGGAGTTGATTGGTATATTGAAGGGTGAATTGAACTCCCTTGTGTGGCTGGGACAAATTACAGAAATTTTAAAGCCTCCAAAAAAACCGGGGGACATGTTTTGAAATTCCCAAAAGTATGCCCCAAAAGTCCTAAAGTTCAAAATCCCCTTTTTGTTTTATATCTGGTATATATGTGTGTATGTATGTTTTTTTGAACATTTTTAAAAAAGGGCTTGCCCCCCATAGGGAAGCAGGAAACCCCTACCTTGCCCCTGGGCATGGTGGACCCTACTGCATGGTGGGACTGGGGCTGCTTTTAAACCCCCTTAAGGGACCGCCCCCATACTTTTGATGACGGGCATTTCGGGTTTGGTTAGTCTGCCGAAAACCGTTTTTTAAGGCCGTTTGCAGACATCGGGGTTTGTGGCGCCCGGCTCCCACCCCCTTTTTCCCCATTTGCAGCTCCTGAAAGCCCCAGGGACCCGGGGAAAAACCCTGGGGCCCCCCGCATTTAACCCTTTGATTCCCGCATTTCTTTTAACCCGGGCACCCCAAAATAAAAAGGGGTTTTCCTGATCGGGTTGGGGTTGATCGGGACATTTTCAGTGCCCCGGCCCAGACCCCCAAGGGAACGTGCAAAAGGTCAGCCCTGGGGGGACTAGGGGTACCCCCGGGGGCGTCTGGGAAAACCAACCCAAATGATCGGGCAGACTTTTGGCTGCCCGGGAACCACTGTTTTTTGTCGGGACTGACACAGTTTTAAAATGTTTTTAACATATATGAATATGCTATAAATTAAATAATTTGTAAAAAAAAAATAAGAAAAACCCCCAGTTCTTTCATGGGTTTTTTTTTTTAAAAAGGGGAAAAAAACCCATAAAAAGTTTTAAAAAAAAGGGAATAAATGTTTAAATAAATATTTAAAAAAAAATAATTGTGAATATATTAACAAAAAAAAATTTTCCCAAACACATATTGGGGATCCCACGACGGAATTAATGTAAAAATTTAATCAAACAAGTTATTAATTTGTGAAATTTTTAAATTTTGTAAAAAAAAAATTTAAAAAAAATGTAAAAAAGGAAGGGTAAAAAAATAAAAACCCCAAAATTCTTAAAATTATTTAAAAGGGGAATTAAAAACTTTTTCCCCCCCATGGGTTTTAAAACCCCATCCTCGAATAAAAACAAAGGCCTCTTTAAAAAAAATAAAAAAGTTACAAAAATTAAACGAAAGGGAGGCTAAAAAACAAAAAAAATGTTTGGAAATTTAAACCCTGATTTATGGGGTTTTAAGTTTTTAAGGGGTAAATGGGGGAAAGGCAGAAGAGGGGGGGGGGAAGAAAAAAGGTTTGTGCAGTATTTTTTCAGTAGTTGTAGGGGGAAAACCCCGGAAAAAAACCCCAAATGGTGGACCCAAAATTTAAACCCTCCATTGGTGGGCCCCAAAGAATCAACTCCCACGGGTGGGCTCTAAAGAGTCATCTCCACTCGAGGGTCCCCCAAGATTAAGCCCCCTTTTGGGGGGTTTCCCAGGCATTCCAGTGGTGCTGACTTTTTCCCAAAATAATAATTTTAAACCTGTAAAAACCAAATCCAGCGCATCAAAAGGGTCCAAAAAATTTATCCATTTGTTAAAAAAACTTTTAAAAAAAGGTTTGGGTCTCAGTTTTAAATTTCACTCCCTTTGTGGCCTTTTGTATTAATTTGTGCTTTTTCTAGGCTTTTTCTCCCTTCTTTCCAAGGGGAGAACCCAGAATTTTCCTTTTTTTTAAAAAAGCTTTTTTTCCTTTGCCCTGTAAGGCCCCCGTTCAAAACGGGGTTTTCTGGGGACCCCGATTTTTAAACCCTACCCGCCCCGCCCGGAAATTTTCGCTCCAATACGGGTGAAAAGGCCCATTTTTTCGGGGGAATCCAAAGTTTTTATAGAGAACTAGGGGTTCCGTTTTCCCCTCCCCGGTCGGCCGAATCTGGGTTGGGGGGCGGGGAAAGGGACATGAAAATTATTTTTGGATGTAAAAGGCCCCCCGTGAAAAATGAAGGGCTTGGGGGCCCAAACTGCCGGCCTGCCCCCCCCAAACCCCCCTTACTGGCCCGCCCCGAAATTTCGGGGTGAAAAACTTTTCCCCCCCAATTACGTCGGCAAAAAGCCGGTGAACATTGCCCTTTAAAATTTCAATCTCCAGAAAACCTTTTAAATGTGCCCTTTTCCTGCCTTCCTCTCTCCCCCCTTGTCCCCAGGCACACCCCTGTTTTCTAATTTTATTTGTTGAGTGTTCAAAAGGGATTTGGGCCACTGAGCTTCTTTTTTGTCAAAAAAGCCCGTTTTAGACCTATAGGTAGCCCACGAAAAATTTTAATGAACACACCCTTAGAAGAGTATTTTCAAAGAAAGAAAAAACCCCCATTAGAAAGTACATCTTTTTTCCTGCAAAATTTAAAGTCATAAAGTCTATGTAGATGAAAAAAAAAAAAACATTATGGCTCCCTTTGGGGGTGGGGGGGGGGAAAAACGAGGGGTTTTAAAAAAAAAATAGGCCTCGACTTTTAAGGGTTAAGAGTCAAGTTTTTTTTAAAAAAACTTACATCCCCCTAGGAAAAGTCAATTATAAAAAAAATAAATTTCCCAATTTTTTGAAGTTGTTGGGGTTTTGGGAAAAAATTTATATTAATAATTAAATTTTTTTAACCATTATTTCTTAAGTTAAACCCCTATATGTCTTGTAGCCCCTGTCAGGAGGGGGACCCCCCTGTTTAAATCCATGGCTGCCCTTACTATGGAAAAAATGTGGGCTGTGTATATAACTTTTTTTTAAATAAAAAGCCCCAAAAGTTTTTTAAAATAAAAGAGGGGAAAGGGAAAAATTTTAAATTTCCCGGTATATCAGAAAATTGTATGAATTTCCCGTAAAAAAAAAAAAAAAATTAAATAAAAACCCAAAAAAAAGTGGGAAAAACCCCTTTAACTTTAATTTGCATAATAAAAAAGGGGTGTATGCCCCAAAAATTTTATTTTATTGACCCCCCCCACTTAATTTGTTCTATCAAACTCACCCTTTTTGTTAAAAGGTCTAAAGCGTGAGCCTGTTCCCTTTGCCTATTCCCAAAACCTAGTTTCAGGTGATACGGGGGAAAAGGGGCCCCCCAAAATTGGGGGGCCCCTAAGTTTGACCCGGGAAAAAACATGAGTGTGAAATAACTTATGCCTTCCCTTTGACTTTTGCGTTCCCAAAGTAGCCCATTCATCTGTCACTGTTGGGAAAACAAAACCATTGACAGTTGCACTTAGGGTGGGCACGTATTTAACTTTTGGGGCACACGGCCGTTTAAATACTTTTAGAGCATGTAGAATGCGGGTATATATGAAACCGTTCTTCTTTCCCGTTCATTCATAAAAGGCGCTTTGTAAGTGTAGCACAGGATAATCCTGGCATGAAGCCTATCTGTGCCACATCGTAACAAAAATAAAAAAGGGGAGGTTAAAGTTAAATTTTTTCCCGGGATGGGGGTTTTGGGGTTTTTTTTTAATGTTTTTTTTTGGGGGGTTTAAAATTTTTTTTTATTTTTTCCCTTCTTTGTTTTCAATTTTTTTTGGGGGGGTTTTAAAATTTTTGGGGGTTTAAAAAAATTCCTTTATATATTCTAAAATTTAAAAATATTTTAAAAAATTTAAAATTAGAAAACCCAAACATCTTTTATATTTAAAACCCATTTTTTATAGGATTATTTAGTGATAATAGTGTTGAGCGATTTTTTTTCCCACAAAGTTTTGGGAAATTTACAAGGGGTTTTTTTGGTGATCGAAATTTCCAGATAAAACGATAATTAAGGTTAAATTTGTGCAAACATTATTTTAAAATCGCGCCCTTTTTTGGGCTGCTTTTCCCGTAATTTTGCCCGGCCAGCAAATCAGATTACAGAATAGAGCAGGGGGTGTTTTGTGGACGTTCAGGGCGGGGTTGGGGGTTTTGGGGGGCCATTGGAGGTTTTTTAACCCTGGTTTTGGGGTTTTCATAGAAAAAGGTTTCCCGTTTCAGGGCCTTTAGTGTCTTCAGGTAAACATAGGGGGGTTTGGGGCCCGCGCTCTGCCTTGGCCCAA
The DNA here is from genome assembly GCA_025379985.1 of Phyllomedusa bahiana. Taxonomy (NCBI): domain Eukaryota; kingdom Metazoa; phylum Chordata; class Amphibia; order Anura; family Hylidae; genus Phyllomedusa; species Phyllomedusa bahiana. The sequence goes on from JAODAL010058178.1 coordinate 22,170, forward strand.
AAAGCCCCAGGAAAATTTTGTTATTTTGGGACAGGAAAACCCCTACTATTAGCTTTTGATCCTTTTCCAAT